>NW_019104601.1:673763-707846 GCF_001995035.1 Momordica charantia
TTTTTCAATGGTCAAAATTGACGAATTGAAGTATTTTATTATGTATTATATCATATTTGTGCCCACAAGTGTTTGGTGATTTCTTATGAATTTCTTGTTCCCATTTAACCATTTAAGTAAATGGGTTTGATTATTATCTTAGAGAAAAAAAGAACACTAACAAATGTGTTTGGGAGAGTCAAATCAGCTAGTACCATATATGTTTTTAAAAATGCTGCCTATATTGAATTCACATTATAAATAAATGACAAACATGAGAGTATGCCATCTTTGACTTTCTCTAACAAATAAATTAAGTTTATAGTCCTGCACTTCACGTGTTTGGTGATTTCTTATAATTTTTTTTTTTCATTTTCCCATTGAAATAAATGGGTTTGATTTTTCTAAAATATATTCAGCTACTAATCATCTCTTTTTTTTATATATATAAAAAAAATTATGTATATTGAAATTATAATATAAATAAATGAGAAAATGTTCGCCCTTGGATTTCTCTTGGAGATCGGGTAAGTTGTGAAGTTTATACAGTTAAGGGTGAAAGTCTGAGTGGGTGACGCGGCAGGCCCGAAGAGTTACACTTAGATGGAGGACTACAATTTGAACGGGATGTATGATTGAGGGAGGGCCGCAACATGGGTAACTACTGCAAGGGGACAGAATGGCAGGTCACAATACTACCTCAACGCCACAAAGATGTCCTCTAACCACCACCTCAACGCCACAAAGATGTCATCTAACCACCCGTCAAAATCTCGTATACAACGTCAACCCCTGCTCTACCACGAATAGGACGTCCTCCATGGTTGTCCGAGGGTGCCTATAAAAGGGAAAAGCCACCACGATCACAGGGTGAGTGAAAAATCTGTTACTAATTCCTTTGGTGTTCTCTGCTATCTTTATCTCCTATTACTAACTAACCGTCGGTGACCATTAAGCGGGACACCACACCAGTGTCGAAGATCGTTGTTACAAGCTCATTTGTCCGACGACAGTCTATTTACACTAAAATTGTATATATAATGTAGAGCGATTAATCGAGTCAACTGAATATAGCTTGTTAAGATAATATAATTACCAAAAGGTCATAGAATTGAATTTTCACGGTTATATATTATTCAACTCAAAAGAAAGAAAAATAGAGCACTTTAAATTACTTGAACACTTATTCTAAAAATTCAAGACAATATAAAAAGTTTAAATATCTATTATACATTTTTTAATTTAACTATAAAAAATATTTTTAAATTTTCCTCCCGTGTGTCCGTAAAAGTAATAATCTACCAATTATGTTAAAGGAAAATACTTAAAGGAGTAATCTTCTTCTCACCACCGTTAAATGTTTGACAATGAAAAATGTAAAAATATAGATTTTTTTTTAAATAATGAATTTTCAAATTTTTAAACGGTAACAGAGACAAGATTAGCTTTAGTCGTGACCGTTAAAAAACCAAATATTTTTGTACCTCAAAGAACTCTTCGACCAAGACAGTGGATATTGTTAAAAAGGGAGGATGTGGTTGGGATGGCAGGAAATAATTTCGTCACGATAAATTTAACAAACAGAATAAACAAACACTATTCTAAGACCATAAACAAGACAGATGACTTGGAATGACATTTTGAATGGAAAATATGTTTTTACATTATCATAAATGGACTTTTCTTAATATTATTTATTATTTCTAATTTAATGTATTATGTTTATGATTTAATATTTAACCATACTTTCATATAGTTTGTATACTTATTTATTATCTTTCTCTTCATTCATAATTCGTATTAATTATATCACACTTTAATTCTTTTTTATGGACATGGTTCCAAATTGTTTCTAAATTAAGGTCTCCCAATGGAAGTGAATTGTTCATTTCTATCCATATATATCATGTTTTTATTTAATCATAATTGTTTAATATAAAGAGTGTTAACTAAATTTTCAAATAGAATCTTAAAATCACTTTAAAACCAAACATTAATCCTTCAAAATCAATTTTAATTGTATGAAAATCACTCATAAAAGTGTGCAACCCAACATTAAAATAATAATATGAAATCACTCTTACAAAATCAATGGTAAATCAATTTCTTTTTCAAATATCACTGATTCTAAAATAGTTATAAAAGAAGTGTTTTTACTCCTACCTATTTTTAAAAAAGTCCCAAAATTCACCCAAGAATTAAAAAATATATCTTTTGATGAACAAGTAGGTTAATGTACAAAAGAATAATTTTTGTAATTTCTTTATATATTTTATTTTTTAACATGTTATTGGATGATAATTAACGCACAAAATACACTCATGGCTTGATTATTTATTTTTGCACTTTATTAAGAAATTGTATTTAAACATTTAAATTTTATTTTATTTAAATTTAAATTTTATTGTTTACTATTATTATTCTTTTATCTGTGAGTGTTCTCACGGAACAACTATCCTTTGGACCAATGAACCAATCAATCACGGTTAAATATTAAAACTTTATTATAATTTAATATTTTGTGATCTGGTTGATGATATTGAAAAAATATAATTTAAAACCACAATATTAGAAGAAAACTATGACTTCACAAATTAGAAAAAGAACTCATCAAGCGCAGACATACCTTATTAGGGTATTTTTTAAATAAAGAAATAAAATCAAATTTTAAACCTGGCACAAGTTTAATTTCTTAATCGATTAGAAATTTAGATATAATTCTCTCAAATAAGATTTTTCAATTAGTATTATAAATAGGGAGTTTTCTAGGAAGATTCATCATTCCATCCCATTTTCTGATTTTCTTTCTATGAGATTTTCTTTTTCCTCTTCGTGACTTTCTAAATTTTATTTCACATTAATTGATGTTTGATTATTTGAGAATTATGAGATCTAAATGCAATTTAATTGTTAGTTATTTTTCTTCCTATGCTCATGTATTTTGCTATATTAATTTATTGGCGTTCAATTATTAATATTGCCTATTGACCATTAAAATGTTGGATCCTTAATTGTTAAAATATTCAAATACTTAGTGGTAGTCAGAGTAGCATGCATATAATTGGTTGCCACCATACTTATTATTATATTATAGAAGGCATGTAATCTAGTCTAAATGATTCAAACTTTCATATTTTTAGCTAGAATTGGCCATCATCTTTCTAGATTTTAGTGTTATTTCTAAAAAAAATAAATTCTAAGAACTTCTTAAATGTTTTTTTTACAAGAGAAATCGAAAAATAGAAGATTAATAATCTTGCTCTTCCTCCTTTCCAGCAGCCTCTTTCGCCAGATTGTGGGCGACCTTGTTCTTATGTCTCGACGTGGACATAAGAAACCACTCCTGCATGCACCATTTTGAATTTGATTTCCTCGATTAGCCAAGAAACTTCGAAGAAATCTGAATCCTCGTTGTTTAGAAAACAGATCACGTCTAAGGAGTCTGATTCGACCACAATTGGGTAATCCTCTCCTCGTTATATCGCATTGATTCCTTAAAAACTTTACTGATCTCCTCATATGGATGTGTGTACAACCTACACAGACAATATCACTTATCGAACTTCAGATTACCCAACCCAACCCTCCAGAGCTTCTTAAATGTTGTTTGTCGAAAAGAGAAGTAATTAATGAACGTTTCTTCTTACTATCAAATAGATAAGGAATGATATAGATTGTTAATTAGTGTTTCACAACAATCATAACCAATTTAGGAAAAGATAAAAATAATACTCATTTTTAAATTAATGATCGAATTCAAAAATCACTAACTATATCTATAGCTAGAACTTAATGAATATTGTATGTTCATCTAATCTCTTTATTTCTTTTTATTTCCTTACAATAATTTTTCAAAATCCTCCCATTTTAAATTTTAATAAATAAATCAATAACTAATTCCGGTGGCTACCTACTACTATCATCTAAAATTATTTTTTTAAGATAAGAATTATTATTGGATGGATCCGACAATCAGTACTTGACTATTAAAATAATGAAACAATTTAACAAGAGAAAAACTATGCAACACTTTAAAAAAATATAGAAAAGAATTGTGCAAAAAGTCCATTGAGAAATTCAAAGGAGGCATGCTCTCGCGTTGATTTGACTCTCAAAGCTCCAACCTACTTTTTATTATTTGAAAAAGAGACCATCAAACCCCACCCAATTATTTCAAGAATAATTATTAGACAGTCATCGGTCTCACACTTTTCTTTCCCTTTTTTTTAATGATTAAAGATATCACATTGATAAAAGAATGGATCTTACATAAATTTATAATAGATATTGGCTACTTCTCTCGTTACCAATTAATTTTGAGATGGAATCTCATCAATATTAATATGATATCAGAGCCCAAAATATTCAAACGAGAGCCAAAAGAGCCAGAATTTAATCCTTGTACTTTCGTATCGGTAACAAAAACAGAAATATATATAATAATAAAAAAAGGTAGAAAACAGTATTTAACACATCAATTTTGACCATTTAACGAAGGAAAGTTATCATATAAAATAAATAATTTTCACAATCTTCAACTTCAACAACCCCATTTCCTCCTCTCTTTCCAACATCCAACCAAAAGCTGTGGTGTGCTGTTTCCACCGGTCTTCCATACCTACCATCCCAAATCACTTATCCACTTACAGAAAGAGCTTCCCTATAAATATATGCAATAATCAATCTGCAGCTTCCACACTGAATCTAAACACACCCATCTTTCTTTCATTCCTCTCATCTCCTTTTCCTTCCTTGTGGGTCTGTGTCTGCGTAGTTGCAATGGCTCCTGCAGCTGAGTTCAACCAAAAAGAGAGCTTCTGCAGCATCAGCCCTCAGGATCCCCTCAACTGGGGCTTGGCCGCCGACTCCCTCAAGGGGAGCCATCTCGATGAGGTCAAGCGCATGGTGGAAGAGTACCGAAGGCCTGTGGTGAAGCTTGGAGGAGAGACCCTCACCATCTCCCAAGTGGCTGCCATTGCCACCCGTGATTCCGATGTCATCGTGGAGCTGGCCGAGTCGGCGAGAGCGGGCGTCAAAGCCAGCAGTGATTGGGTCATGGAAAGCATGAGTAAAGGTACCGATAGTTATGGTGTTACCACTGGATTTGGTGCCACCTCCCATAGAAGAACCAAACAAGGTGGAGCTCTTCAAAAGGAGCTCATCCGATTTTTGAATGCTGGGATCTTTGGAAATGGAGCCGAGTCGAGTCACACTTTGCCTCACTCGGCCACGAGAGCAGCCATGTTGGTGAGAATCAACACTCTCCTTCAAGGATATTCAGGTATCAGATTTGAGATTCTGGAGGCGATAGCTAATCTTCTCAACCACAACGTCACTCCATGTTTGCCATTGCGAGGAACAATTACGGCATCTGGGGATCTTGTCCCTTTGTCATATATTGCTGGCCTACTAACAGGTCGTCATAATTCGAAAGCCATCGGACCCAACGGCGAAACCCTTGATGCAGAAGCTGCTTTTAAACAAGCGTGCATTCCATCCGATTTCTTTGAGTTGCAGCCTAAAGAAGGTCTCGCTCTCGTCAATGGCACTGCCGTTGGCTCTGGGTTGGCTTCCATCGTTCTCTTCGAGGCAAATATTTTGGCTGTTTTGTCAGAAATTCTATCTGCTATTTTTGCTGAAGTCATGCAAGGAAAGCCAGAATTTACCGATCATTTGACCCACAAATTGAAGCACCATCCTGGTCAAATTGAGGCAGCTGCAATCATGGAACACATTTTGGATGGAAGCTCTTATATGAAAGCAGCAAAGAAACTGCACGAGATCGATCCCCTCCAAAAGCCTAAACAAGATCGTTACGCTCTTAGAACTTCTCCCCAATGGCTCGGTCCCTTGATTGAGGTTATTCGTTTCTCCACAAAGTCTATTGAGCGAGAGATAAATTCAGTAAACGATAACCCTTTGATTGATGTTTCAAGAAACAAGGCATTGCACGGAGGAAACTTCCAAGGAACACCAATTGGAGTTTCCATGGACAACACTCGTTTGGCCATTGCATCAATTGGGAAACTCATGTTTGCACAATTTTCAGAACTTGTCAATGATTTCTACAACAATGGTTTGCCTTCTAATCTTTCTGCAAGTAGAAACCCGAGTTTGGATTATGGGTTCAAAGGTGCTGAAATTGCCATGGCTTCATACTGTTCTGAGCTTCAATATCTTGCGAATCCGGTGACAAGTCATGTCCAAAGTGCCGAGCAACACAACCAAGATGTTAACTCTCTTGGTTTGATCTCTTCGAGGAAAACAGCTGAAGCCATTGACATTTTGAAACTCATGTCTTCAACATTTTTGGTTGCACTATGTCAAGCAATTGACTTGAGGCATTTGGAGGAAAACTTGAAGAGCACTGTGAAAAGCACGGTAAGCCAGGTAGCAAAAAAAGTGTTGACCACATCCTCTAATGGCGCACTTCACCCATCAAGATTTTGTGAGAAAGATCTACTCAAAGTCGTTGATAGAGAATATACGTTTGCATACATCGATGATCCATGCAGTGCTACTTACCCATTGATGCAAAAACTTAGACAAGTTCTTGTTGAACATGCACTTAGCAACGGTGATGGTGAAAAGAGCACAAACACTTCCATCTTTCAAAAGATCGGTGCTTTTGAAGAGGAGTTAAAGGCAGTTCTACCAAGGGAAGTTGAAAATGCAAGGTTGGCATATGAGAGTGGAAATTCAAAAATTAAAAATCAGATTAAGGATTGCAGATCTTATCCATTGTATAGATTTGTGAGGGAAGAACTGGGAACGAGTTTATTGACGGGAGAAAAAGTGATATCTCCAGGAGAAGAGTGCGAGAAGGTGTTCACAGCTTTGTGTGAAGGAAAGATGATCGACTCCATCATCGAGTGCTTGAAAGAATGGAATGGTGCTCCTATTCTTATTTGCTAATATGGTTGCCTAGACCATAGAGATGAAGGATATAAAATAAGATTTGTACTTTGCTATTATTTTTGTTTGTAATATTTTCATTTGAATTAATTTTATTTTATCAACAAAAAGTCAAATAAGAGGTTATTTTTTTTAGTACAATAAGTCCAAAAAGAGGATGTGGTAATTACCCCATAGTTCTTAATGATCTTAGCTACGGTGTGGAATATTGGATATGAATCTGCACTGATTTTTTTTTACATTGGTCTAATTATATCCATAATTATGATCCATTAATTAGATGTGTGGAAAAAATTGTGTTTTATTATTGATGAATTTATGGTTATGTAGAGAAATGGAAGAGCGCAGAAAAGAAAGAAAAGCAGAAAACGTTGAACAAATCAAAGGCAAGCGTTATGACCTAATAGATGTGATGCGGGAAAAAAGGAAGAAAAAGGTTCAAACTGGGCAGATTGAGAGAGAATTATGACATAATTTTTTTTTTTTAAGAAAACATGATTTGAAGCCCAATTTTATTTATTATTATTTTTTTAATATGTGTCCATTACCGCAAGCTATGCTCGCTTTGACATAATTAAGCTGCCTGTATTTCTTTTGTATTTTTTATATATAGATTAATTAGTAATTTGAATATAATTTTAATTAGTCATAATAATTTGTTTATTATTTAAGTTAATATTTTCTAAAATTAAATGAATAGTTTAAGACTTAGTTTAAAAAGATAATTAAAGTATCTATTAAATTATTTTTTAATAAAGTAAAGTAAAATTTTAGTAAAATTATAATTAATAAATTACAATTGCCATTCTCAATTCTCAGTGTAACTCGGAAGGCCATTGAAATTCTCACTGCCCATTCCCATTTTTCTGGTTTAGTGTATACATTACTTTAATTTAATTGTTTTAAAATAATATTATTTAACGTAAAATTTATAACTAGTAAACTACAAATATCCAAACGAGAAGAAACATGTGAACGTTGAAATGATTAAAATAACGGGTAAATTGCATAAATTGCCCATTCCCATTCCAGCACTTCCTTCACCTTCTCCACCTCGGCTTGAACATTGGTCTCCGCTATGCTCGATCTGATTGTTGCGCTTCATCAGGGCAAACTTCTCTTTCTCCCGGTCCTTAACCACATCATGGGCACCCCTCAGCGCCTCCATATGGCGCTCAATCTCCTTCCGAGAACTCTTGTGCTTTGCCTTATCGGCCTCGGAAGTAGATTTCCAAGCTTGAACCTCAGCTCGGGCCTCTTTGAGTTCAGTTCGAGTCTCTTTAAGCTCTACTTCTAAGGTCGCAGTAGTCTCGAGCGTGGTCGAAAAAACTTCTCGCTCCCTTACAGTGAGGCGGTCACAACCGTCYAATTCGACCTTCACCATGACTACCGCGTGGCAGGCAGCAACGTGAGCCTAAGGGCAAAGAAAAGCAAGTTAGACAGTGCGTCAACAAGGAAAAACACACAAGGTCAGAAAACTACAAATTAGGTCGTACCTTAGCATTATAGTCCAACAGCCGTTGGATGGCCGAGCCTGGAGCACTAATAAACTTGGAGGCCCTCCTCCAGCAACGATCGAGGTAAGAGCCGGACATCTCCATCAACTTCTCTTTCACCCCGACACTGGAAGGTTTGACCTTAAACCTCATTTCAATGTCCAAGGTGGCCCCCATTCTCGCCTCTGGGTCATCAGCGAGCGTGACAAAGCAGCTCTTCCTTATGTCTTGGGAGAATCGGCAAACTATCGTTGCGAAGAGTCAAAACAAAGTAAGAAAGAGAAGTAAAAGATTTTAAAGCATCAGAAAGTCAAAGTATGACGTACCGAGCTTCGAGTTAGATCTGTAAGCTTTAGGAGGAACTAGTATGAGATTGTAATCTAGTAGTCCTGAGGCCAGAAGAAGCTTGTCGGTTAGGAGAGTGCTGATCTTCTTACCACTCTTGAACTTGTCCTTGTAGAACTTAAGGATTTCGAATGTCGACTGGGAAAGTTGAGGGATAGGTCTGATAGCAATTGTCAAAGTAAAGAATCAAAAAGGTTAAAGTACGAAGAGGAATAATAAAAAGCAAACAACGACTCAATTTCTTACCTAAATTCCCAAACCTACGAGGGACGGTATGGAAAGGCTGGTCGGACTCGTCTGTGGCCAACCATGCTCCGGAGGCGTAAAACCATTTCCTGACCCACTTCTTTATGGAGGTCGGACCCTTGAGGATACCTCCCGCACCTTTCCTGGCACACAAGTAATATCGCCTAGGCTTCCTAAAGATTCGTTTCACATCGAAGCAAGCTAAGAGCTGGTCGGTCATGAGGAGTTCTAGCTCGTCTGCCTCGCAACATCTTAGCCAAAACAATACGGCTAAGTTGAAAACGACACCCCACCCATTGGGGGGCCACCTGAGTAGGAGTCGGCCTAGTTCAAGCTAGGAACTCTTGCACCAGAAGATGAATGGGTAGGCAAAAGCCGTACTCGAACATCTTCAAGTATAGAGTCACGCACCCTTTAGGGAGGTTATCTGCACGCTCCCATTGCTTTGGAAGCCTAAGGACAATGTTGTCCGGAATGCTATACCTCTTACGGAGAGGACCGAGATAGTTCTCCAGAATTTGAGAAGGGAACTACAAACCCTGACCCAAGGTGAAGGTATCACTGTGGTCCCCATCGTCCTCAGAGAACCTAAAGTTGTCTATTTCTTCCTCTAATTCGAAATCTAACCTATTGGCGAATTCTTCTACAGAGTCGATCTTTTTAGATGAAGGGCTCCTACTCTGACTATTGTTATCGGATGAACTACTGCTAGACGAGTTGAAAGAATTGGAGGAGCTAGACATGACTTATAAAGCAAAATCACAAAGCAAAAGGCATAGGTGTGAGACTGACCTAGGGTAAGTTTCGAGATGCATAGGTCGGACTCTAAGATTTTAGAAAGCGTAAAAAGTGGATCTGAGATCTGGTACCATTTATAGTATTCCGAAAAGTAATCTCCATCAAACACGTGTCCCAGAATGAATGATCCAGATTGAAGAGGAGTTCGAACGTCGAAGGTACTCGAGTGCGCGTCGAATGACGGTTCCATTTTGAGGTTCCCCAACGATAATATTTAGCATTTCGAGTTCGGTAGTCACCACGTGGATTGGCTTTCAAATAACTTTTATGCCAGAACAAGCTCGAACCTGGCAGAGAGGGAGCCAATGTTTGGGAATAGAAGCCAGGTTGCCACGTGGAGGACAATGATTTGTTGAAGGGCATGTCCCTAGATAAGCGTCTATGCAGATCCACCTCGAAACCCTCCGAGTTGGATGGCTTAGTTATTATTTTTGCTATTAAAATGATTAGTATTTGAGATAGGCTGTCTCGGTTCGATCTACTAAAACCCGACAGGTCCGACCTCAACTCCCCAAGATAACCGCCTGTCGCAACCCCTGTTGAGACCTAAACCTATAAATAGAGGGCCACATTTCACCATTAGGTATCAATTTTCTCATCGAACTTAATATTGAGTCCGAGCTGCTTACTGACTTGAGCATCAGAGATTTTGCCCTCTTGTGCAAGTCTTCCCAGTGAGTTCTTAATCGGAGTGAAGACCGAGTTCGAGCTTGACCAAGTTTGACGATTGTACAATTCTCTGCATAAACTCATTTTAAAATTATTAATGTATGTTGGAGGCCATTTATCGGCCAGCCACGTGTCAACATCGTGGGTAATGTTCTACTGCATCTTTTGGAGTAGTCAAAAGTGATTTCAGTTCGGCAGTTATTAGTCGAGCTAATCTACAAATTGCCTATCAACTAATCAACGTTTGGTACGACCCGACCTTGAAGAACACCTGCAGGTGCGAAGGCGAGGAGGATGTTCCCCAACAACACGTTGCATTTCCCAGAAGTTCAAGGCTCCTACCATGAACTCTACGACGACACAGGAGATCATATCTCGTACGTCGAGGTATTTGAAGGGAAGACAGATTTTTTAGATGTAAGCGACGCAATGAAATGCAGAGCATTCCGAAGTCCATCCACTGTTAACAACAATTGCGCAGGATGTTTATCAACCAGTTCTTAGTTGGATAATTATGGAAGCTGCCTCGTTCTCACCTCGGCACAATGAAGCAACGCGACAATGAGTCCTTGACTTACCACATCGCCCGGTTTATGGACGAGCATTTGAAGGTCGTTAATTGCACTGACGACATCGTCTTGATTGTTGGGTTTTATGCCCCAAACTCGTGATTTGTAAACATAAAACAAATATAGAATTGCATGAACCCAAATCCAATAAACTAACATCCGATGTTATGTCATGTAATTGGAACAGTATATAACAGATATACATTATATATTTAATATATAGCGGTATATATTTGATATACAGGTGGATAATGTTCCAATAGTAACCTAAAGGGTCTATAGTATCTGGATAAGGTTGGTTACCTTATCCTGCTAGCACTATGAATACGGCCCACTTTGTAATAGTTACAAATGACTTGATCTAGGTCGTTCGTGTAGAGACAATGCGAGTGGGGGTATCATATACAATGAGTTTGTATAAGACCAGACCACGAAATAATTAATCTTTAGCTATAACACCGTTAGATAATAGATTAATATTTCAATAGGATGACCAGGTAACTCGATCTCAATCCTGAGTGAGTTATGGACTCCTGCCTATTAGGGTTCATCCTTTGATTTGTATGGCTGAGAGTGGCTCGAGTCGCCGACTCAATATGCCTACCATTTTGGGGACGAGACCGATTGGGGAGCTGGAAACATAACTACACAAGATGGAATTCACTTCTTCCCGACCTCAGGGTAAGTAGATGAGTGTTYTCTTAAGTGCTGACTCCATGACTTTAACAAGGGGTCCCACCCTCTCACTGGCCCGAGACGGACTTCCGGTTATTGGTTGGACCATAACCGGGTTGTTCATTAGAGGATCAGTGGTACTTAAAGTACAATATGTAACGCATGGGTAAAACGGTAATTTAACCCAGCTGTGGTTACGAACACTCGTGCAGGATTGACTTACCATTAATGGTCAAAATCCATGGACGCAAAATATTCTACAGTGAGAAGAGTGCAACTGTAGGTCTTTAGTGGAGTGACTGACAGTTAACGAATGTTGATTAATATGGTTAATGAGTTTAATCAATTAATCTCATATCGTTGGAGCTTCCGATCTGTAGGTCATTAGGTCCCCTTGCTAGCTCGTAAAGGATAGTTAAGAACATTTAGTCTTGAAAAGAATTTGACTTATTCAAATTACTTAAAGGGAACTAAAGTTAATTGTATGAGATTCATTATGAGAGAGATGGATATTAGAGTTTGATTATAATATAGTTGATTAATTTAAGTTTAATTTAATTAAATATGATTTAATTAAATTAATGTGATATATTAATTTGGTTAAATTAAATTAATAATTCTTTTTTTTGTAATGAGTTAAATTAGATTTAATTAATTATTATTTTAATTAAAATTGTTTTAGTTAAAATATAAGAAAAAAAAGAAAAAAAAAGGAAAAGTGGGAGGAAAACCTCGCAGTTACCACCATCAATGGTGGACGTGGGAGAGGTTTTCCCACTCCCCAATTAAGTGGTAAGTGAGGAAGTTGTGACTTCCCCACCACTCTTCCTCCCTTATAAAAAAGGAGGTTCTCCCCTTTCTTTAAGCCCCTCTCGGTCGTCGGTTGAACGAGTTTCGGAAACTGTAGGTTGAAAACTGCTCTCTCAACCAATCAATTTCCTTTCAATTATAAGACGGTTCCCACAAACAGATTTCTTAACTTCCAGAGGATAGCGAGGAAGACTCTGTGGTGGCGTTGGTGTCTACATTGAAGAGGTGTCTTCAAAGATATGTATCACTAACTTCCTTCTATTCATGCTTATATATCTTTTCTTTGTTGTAATTCTAAGACAAGATCGAAGCACAAGCGTTCGCGCGCTTCCGCTGCGGGATCTGATCCCTTCAATGATATACTTCATGACTTATCTGGGTGATCGAAATCTGACCAGGATGCTTGTCCGGACCAAGCAGTACTTGATGGACTCGAGCTATGGAAGGCAAACGGAGAGAGGTGTAGTGGTCAAATCAATGATAAAGATTCTAAATCTACCAATCTGGAGAAGCGACATGACAATGATCAGAGCTTGACTCACCGCTCAAACAATGACTGATCTTATAATCGACAAAATGATCAACACTCTGATTCATCAGCTCAACATGGCTCAAAGTTCGACAAGTATATGTCGATTAATACCCCCGTTGCAGAGAAGTATGCTATTGTTGAAGGGAGCGGTTTGGAGGGTGTGTTTTTCCTACCCGACAAAATTCGCCGATCTTTGAATTAGAGTGATAAGAATAGATACTATCGTTTTCACAGAGACCACGACAACGATACCTCCCATTGTTTTGATCTTAAGGAGTATATTGAAGACTTTACCTACCGAGGTCATTTGAAGAAGTATGCCGGCAGTAAAGACTAGGCCGAGCCAAAAAAAGTCAAATAAAGATGACAAGAGGGAGTGTTCCATGTCACCTCGATGTAACACTGACCACCCCTCAGTCATCAATACAATTCACAGGTCCCGAGCAGGGGCTAGTCGGGTAACAAAAGAAAGGCTTTAGTTTGGGAAGCAATGCACGAGGTCCGTACCTCGTACTTGAAAGAGCCGACCATACCCATTCCTTTTTATGAACAAGATTCCAAGGGTATCCACATGCTGCACAATGCGCCATGGTGATTAATTGCTCTAATGATCAACAATGTCAAAGTCCAGCGAGTCTTGGTCGACGGTGGAGCCTCAACTAATGTGCATGCCTTCTCGACCTATTCTGCCTTAGGATGGGAAAGAAGATAATTGAAGAAGAGCCCCACAATGTTGGTTGGCTTCGTTGGTGAGTCCGTCAATGCTAAGGGTTGTAGTTCACTCTCAGTCACCCTCGGTGAAGGGGAGCATCAGGTTACAAAGGTCACAGAGTTTGTTGTCATTGACCGAACATCGACATACAATGCCATCCTTGGCCGACTGTTAATCCATGAGTTGAAAGCAGTGCTCTTGACGTATCATCAAATAATAAAGTATCCAATCACAGCTAACATAGCAACCATCCGAGCTGAGCAAAAAACTTCGTGAGAATGTTATGTCGTAGCATTGAAAGGATCAACAACTTGCGCTGCAATTATGGATGTCGATGAAGCTTCTCATTTACCCAAGGAAGACTCGGTAGAGTTGAGCAGGGGCACACCAGCCGAGGAATTAGAGCTTGTGCCACTACCGAGTCTTCGGAAATAGGTCAGCATTAGCACAAAGCTGGAGGCTGAGATTAAAAAGGAGTCGGTCAAATTTTTGTGCACCTAACGCCGGTGTTTTTGCATGGTCACACGAAGACATGCCCAACATTGACCCCGACATTATGGTTCATAGACTTAATGTAGATCCTTCTAATAGGCTTGTAAAGCAAATGCGTCGACTTGTTGACGCTGAGTGTAGTAGTGTAATAAGTGAGAAAGTCAACAAACTTTTACAAGTTAATTTTATAAGAGAATTTAACTACCCGTCTGGCTATCTAATGTAGCTTTTACAAGTTAATTTTATAAGAGAATTTAACTACCCTGCCAGGCTATCTAATGTAGTTTTAGTTAAAAAAAAAAGCTAACGAAAAATGGTGTTGTATAGACTTTACAATTCTTAACAAGGCATGTTCAAAGGGCAGATTCCATTTTCCTTGGATAGATCAGCTTGTCGACGCCACAGCGGCCTATGAATTACTTAATTTCATGGACGCTATGTTGGGTTCGATTTATGTCCCCTTGTGCAAGTGTACACAATCGATGTAGCAAGTAATAAAAAGAGATCGTATCCACAGGGATTGATGGTTAAACACTTCAATAATCACTTAAGATGAAGGGGTTTTAAACAAGCAAAGTATTTATAACAAATAGGAAAACTAAAGTAAATCAACCCAAACAATACATCAATGAACTATTGTTAAAATGAATTAAAGACATGTGACAGTAAAATGTCTAACGAAAATGCACAAATATGAACTGAAATACTGATATTAAAGTGAGTAAGGGGGAAGCGGTTAAGGGACTCTTGCGAACTTAAGCAAACAGATGTTACAGCATAAACGATGCTAAAGTGTTGGCCAAACAAACATGGAATCTTCCCAGATTTTCTAGATTTTCTACTGTTAACATTCATAAACAAACAATAACAGCATGTATGCACAGTTTTCATGACCAAGCTAGGTGATGCTTATCCCTAAGTCACCACACGCTAAGCTCAAGTAAACTCTAGCTCGAAATGAAGTATTTCGCTTCCTATTACGATTTTCCAAAAGTTAACAAAAAGGTATACCAACATGGTGATCAAGCATATTGAAAATAAATTTATAAAACAACTTCAACTCAATGTTCTTCATCATTTAAAAACAGTAACAAAGTCTACAGCCATAAAGGTTCACAACAACCTCCCCCTCACAAATTAGATTATCTATGCAAAGCCATACAAGAGAATCAAATAAAAACTAGAATGAAAATAAAACAAAGAGATTCAAAGATGAAGAGAAGGAGCTGAAGGTTTCAGCTCAAAGAGAAATCCCCTTGTTCTCTGTTTCAGCAGCGGATTTCTGGGCTTCTTCTTCCTCTTCCACGAGCAACTGAAGAGGTTTTCTTGGAGAGTGAGATGGATGATTCCAAAATGGAGTGGGGAAGAATTCTCTTGGAGGCTTCCTTAAAATGGGACTTTTATACCAATCCTTAATTTTAGGGCAACACAAAGGATAAAGTGGACCCTAGCTCTAAATTCCAGATATTTCTTAGAGTTACTGTGGTAAATCCTGCTGAGAAGCCTTTTCACTGCTAGCTTGTTGCTTTTTGAATCTGGATTTGATGTTGTAGCATCGTCAAAGCTGTAGCAAAATGCACCAAAATTAGCTCAATTGCAATTGACAATACTAAAATGTAGAAAGCTAGTGTTTATGATCTTTTTAGCACAAACTCAGTGAATAAGGGTGCAAGTGATGCTATCTTTAGCTAATTTATACCAACATTATACCCAAATAACTCTCTATTTGGAGAGTTATCACGCTACTCAAGCTATAATCAGATCAAGATGCATGTTCTCGACCAATAACACACTTCGTTCGTGACGGACCAAGGGTATTATTGCTACAAGGTCATGCCCTTCGAACTCAAGAATGCAGGTGCGACCAATCAATGCATAATAAACATGATGTTCGCCAAACAAATTGATCGGAACATGGAGGTGTATGTTGACGACATGCTGGTCAAGAGCAAGCAGACGAGCTCTCACATCGAAGTGTTACATCCATATCAGATGAAGCTCAATCCAACTAAGTGTGCTTTCGAAGTAGCCTCAGGAGAATTACTTGGCTGTTTTGTTCATTGGCGAGGAATCAAGGCTAATCCTAACAAGATGAAAGCTGTCTTCAAAATGGAACCTTCGAAGAACCTAAAACAACTTCAACACCTTAATGGTCGGCTCGTTACGTTGAATCGATTCGTGTTCCGATCAACAGGTAAGTGTCTTCCATTCATCAAAGTGTTAAAGAAGAAGGAATGGTTTGAATGGATCGAGGAATGTCAAATGGCTTTTGATTAGTTAAAGCAATACCTTGGTATGGCACCGCTGCTGTCAAAGTTGATGCTAGGAGATCAATACTTTTTGTACTTGGCTGCGCTTAGCTCGGCTTTGATCGAAAAAGAAGATGGTTGCCAGAGTGCAATCTACTACAGCAGCAAGTCTATGACTGATGGAAAGAGTCGATACTTGTGCATCGAAAAACTTGCTCTAGCGTTGGTAGCATTGGCTCAGTGATTGGGTCTTACTTCCAAGCACATCAAATCACGGTTCCGACAATTTTCCTTTGACGGCAAGTCTTTCAAAAGCTCGAAACATCAGGTTATCTCATGGAGTGGTCTTAGAGCTAAGTGAGTACAACATCGTCTACTTTAAGGACTATGTAATCCTATAAGTACCTCAATCAGAGAATTCCAATGTCGATACACTTGCTCATTTGGCATCGGTGTACGAGACCAAACTCCCAAGGTCAGTACCAGTTGAGGTTCTCAACAGTCCTTCCATTGATCAACTAGAGCTAATGGACGTACAACCTTCAACTCTTAATTGGATGGATCCGATAAAAGACTTCCACAATGGCAAGGTGCCGACCGAGAAGGCCAACGCACGAAAGCTTAGCTAGAAAGTTGTGCATTATATAAGTCAAGACGAGAAATTGTAAAATTGAAGTTATTCTCTACCTCTGCTTAGATGTCTTGACCCTAAAAGCCAACGATATCATCAGGGAGATCCACAAAGAGTTTTGTGGAAATCATTAAGAAGGAAGAGTCATAGCTACAAAGATAGTTCTGTTAGGTTTGATTCACATCCCCTTTAGTCGACCATGGATCACGACACAAAGGAGTTTATAAAGAAGTGTGATACATGCTAGCACTTCGGAAACACTCGGCACTAACCTCCTGACTCTGATCTCAAGCCCAATGACAGTTAGATCTGATCAGCCCACTCTTAATGGCAGAAAGGCAGGTGAAACATGCTATCGTCGCCACATACTACTTCACCAAATGGGTGGAAGCTGAGCCCCTGGCATAAATAATTAAGGCAAAGATCACCAATTTTGTTTGGGGGAGCATAATGTGTCGGTTCAGCATACCATATGCACTCATTACGGACAATGGTAAACAATTCGACGACGTTCACTTCAAGGAGTTTTGAGCTCGTCGATATACACCACTTCAGCTCGTCCCCCGTCCATCCTCAGGCAAACAGGCAAGTTGAGGCGATCAACAAGATCATCAAGCACAGTCTCAAAATGAAATTGGAGTCCCTAAAGGAGTGATGGGTCGAGGATTTACCCAAAGTTCTTTGGTCCTACCAAATAACTCCTAGCCAAGCAATATGAGAGATTCTGTTCAGCCTAGCATTTGGCTCGGAAGACATTAAACCTATAGAGATCAGCCTACCAACTCTATGTGTTGAAGACTTGACATCTGAGCCAATGATGAGGCTCTCCTCCTTAATCTCGACCTACTGGAAAAGAAGAGGAACAACTATCAGCTCCAGGTAGTTGAGTACTAGAAGTGAATGGTTCAATACTACACTTCAAGAGTGAAACCCCGCGTCTTCAAGTCAGATGACTTGGTCTTGAAGAAAGTGCTTCACCACGTTGGCGTATTAGAGCCCAACTGAGAAGGACCCTACATGGTACTTGAGGTAGTATGACCTAGAACCTACATGCTGACCAGCTTAAACGGCAAGAAGCTTCCGCACCCGTGGAATGTCGAGCATTTGCGAGTCTACTATCAATAAGTGTAAATTTGCTCTGTGTATTGCTTTTATCAATAAAAACTGAGTTATTCACCGTTCAACACTTTTTAAAATTTGACTCTACTCTTTACGTTGTCTACCACTACTAAGTAATACTCAAATGGAGGTTGAGGAAGAGTACGAAGTACGACCAACGCAAATCTATAAGGAGAAATAATTTCTTTCAAACATTGAAAATAAGCATAGGTCAGCTTGTATGAACCATGATCATCCACATTGATCGAATTAATAACCTCTATTGAAGCCCACCGATAAATTCAATGTTAGAGTTCGTAAAATGTTGGGTTATAACAAGTTAATCGGATAGCTTGCATAGGCAAGGTGAGAAGGGGTTGATTCACTTAAGAAAAATTACTTGATATTTCAAAGGTTAAAAAATCCTAAGTTAGAACAATTTGGGAGTCGTAGATCAGGTCAGTCACACTAAAAAGTGAAATCCATTCAAAATGTATTTGAAGAGTTAAGGTATATATGCCTTGGCTCTATACAAGAGTTTATTAAAAAAAAAAGAAAAGAAAAAAAGAGTGAAATTTAAAATCAACAAATAGACGAATCACTTCTTTTGAACCTCCTCAACGTGTCGACCCTCTGGGTCAGTGTTGCGTGTCCACCACTTATGTAAATGCAAGTGCAAGTGTACACTATTATCACCTATTGTAGTATAAACCCACAAGAACTGAGTATAAAACTTTAAGCATGTGTTCAAGGATACTAGAAATACAATTCAAAGATAATCAATGTTTATATAACTAAAACTAGGAAAAATAATATGAAATCACATAAAGAAACTCCAAGAGAGACAATACGGTAACCAATAGATGATGGGACAAATAAATGTTTTAGCAAAACAAATAGAATAGGAGAATAGATAATGAGATTAAACGGGGGTATCGCTATATGCTTTCACTCGCTCACAGGAGACGCTCTAGTATACAAACACAACTGATGCTCAAACTGACTTGGTTCCCTTTCGAGACACTAAGAAATGAATATTTACAAATTCTGTTGCTAAATAATCAAGCATAAAGAATAATTTATAACCATGGTTAGGTGAACCTTATCCCTAAGCATCCATAATCCTACTAGAAAAAAGTAGACTAACCACAAATAAAGCCAAACACACTTCCTATACACCCTTTAGAGTCATGCAAGAGCAAACAAACTGATAATGGTGGCCAACATGATCAGTAAGATGAGAATATTCAACTAACTCTATTTATCAATAATAAAAAGAAGCTAGAAATCCTCTATTCACGAATTAGAACAAGAGATCTCCCCGAAATTGGGGTTTTGTTCATGTGGAATAGGGAAAATACAATGGGTAAAAGAATGAAGCAACCCATTTGGTGAAAAAACATTGAGAAATCCTTTGGAACATCCAACTCAATGAGAAAACCAATGGCTCTAACTTCTTTCCGTCAGCTTCTCGAAAATGGGGTCAACTTTCCTTGTCTTTAGCACATTTGAGAAAGTTTTCTCTCTTAAGGTATGTCTTATCGACTAGGTCAGGTGAAGCTTTTATATTGGGCCTTAATTTTAGGGCAAAGCACTGATTTTCTAAGGATGTGGTTAAAATTCGAGTGCAGAAAAGTTATTGCACTACCCATGATTGGACATACTCTGACATAAAAAAAAAGTCTAGCAATTCTCCTCTATTTTAGCTGCACTTTAGCAACGACTCTAGATCTTGCATAATTAAACCAAAATTATGGAAAATAAGCAGGAACGTGTGTAAAATCATCCACATCAGACTTTATAATGTGGTAATTAATTTTTTCACTTAATTCCTCACTTTACCATGCTATTTAAATAAATATCCTCACATTAAAGCACATATTAACCTAATTACTTACTAAAATAACTATCTTTTGGAGAGTTATCATACCCTGAAACTATTAAAATAAAATACAACACTAATTATGCCTAGAAGCTTCTTGACGTATCTACATACAATAGTTTTCTCTAGATTTATCTTGAATATTGTAAATAAATTTCTAAGGAATAAAATCTAGAAATATCTTAGCTTTTCCTTAGGCTTCAAGGAATTCTAGAGAATTCCATTGGATAAGGATAGACAAATTAGAAGTATCTAGAATATGTGAGATCCAAGAAAGGGCCTAGAAAAATCTATCTATTGGGCTCAAAGGATCCTTCTCCTATAAATAAGAGAGATGTCTCATAGGTGAGACAATCAATGGAATCAAGTGAAGAGACTGAATCAAGTTAAGTGAGTGAAGAAAGTGAGGAAAGTTTTGTGGGAGAGTTTTCTCTCAAAGAGTGTCCATATTCGTACTTTCATAATAAAAGTTTCTTTCTTCAAGTATTGTCTATTTCACTTTGTGCTAATTTATTCAACAACTGGTATTAGAGCCAAGCTACTAGAGCTTGCTTTAGTGGAGCTTCTAAAGATCGTCAACAGTCTGGGGTTGTGAAGCTTGTTGTCTGGGACAACTTTTTCATGGAGTACATTCATCAGTACAAGATGATGGGAAGAGACCTTAAAATTGTTGGAGGAATCAAGAAGCTCAACATGCAAAATTACAAAACATGGTCGAGTTGCATGAAGTCGTATCTACAAGGGCAAGATTTATGGGAAGTCGTTGGAGGCAGTGAAGTCACGCCATCAAATGATGCTACAGCCTTGGAGAAATGGAAAATCAAGGCAGGTAAGGCCATGTTTGCTACCAAAACTACTATTGATGAAGAAAGTTGGAGCGCATAAGGAACACAGAGACCCCTAAAGTGGCATGGGATACGTTTGGTTTACTATTTTCGAGGAAAAATGATGAAAGATTGCAGCTTCTTGAGAATGAGCTTCTTTCAGTTGCTCAAAGAGAGATAACAAACAATCAGTACTTCAACAAGATAAAAACTCTCTACCGTGAAATCTCTGAATTAGATCCTACTGCTACTACTTTAGAGTCAAGAATGAGGATGATTATTATTCGTGGCCTTATGCTCGAGTATAGAAGCTTTATCATTGCTATTCAAGATTGGTCAGTCCAACCTTCTCTTATTGACCTAGAAAAT
This sequence comes from Momordica charantia, assembly GCF_001995035.1. Next base: position 695,055 of record NW_019104601.1, read on the forward strand.
ATGTTTGTCGATCAAGAAGCATTGGCCAAGCAAATTTCAGAGATCACACTAAAGAGCAATAATGAAGAAGCGCTCTTTAGTGGTAAAAAAAAAGGTCATCCGAAGTATCAAAAGAAAGTAGGATCAAGAGGAGATGAAGGAACTCAGGAATGCTCTCAAATAAGGGGAGCTAATAAAAATAATAAAAAAATGAGCATAGAAGAAAAGGCGAGTGCTATAATTATGAAAAAAAATAGGCCATTATGCTTGAGATTATCGTTTATGAAAGAAGCCGAGAAAAAGCAATACTACGACCTCCCAAATGAAGAGCATTAATGAGGAGGGTGGGATGCAGAGGCATTCTTTCCATTAGTAGAATCTAACTCACAACCAACATTCAATGCGGTGGAGAAAGAAGACTTGGCTCTCCATGCAAAACAGGTAAATTACGAGAAAAATCAAATTGTCGATTCAAGCTACTATGACGATGTGACAAATGATAAAAGGAAGTTGCAGAATATGACAGAGTACAAATGGAGTCAAGTTGTTGTAACTACAAACAACTCGGAAGTGCCAATAACTAGTATTGGCAAAGACTGTGGCGTTGTGTCACTATAACAGTTGATCCGACGAACATATCCAATAGTTCCGACGACCCCACGAACTCTAAGATCGACCTCCAGTGACCCAGTTTGGCGTAACCACGAGCAGCAGCATTTTTCGATGGCTCACCCTGACAACAACGACCTGCAGAAGTAGATTATGATCCGACGACAGTACTCTGGCAAATCATGAACACACCCACGTAGTAGATACAGCAACGAGCACCCAGATCAGTGGCACTACTTTCAACTCATAGATCAACAGTCGACTAAGGATGTCATTGTATGCCGAGTTCAGTTAATGACAACAAACTCCTTTGTAACCTAATGCTCCCCTTCACCGACTGAGAGTGAACTGCAACCCTCAACAGTGATGGACTCACCAACAAACTCGACCAATGGGGTGGGGCTCTTCTTTAATTGCCTTCTTTCCCATCTTAAGGCAGAATAGGTCGAGAAGGCAAGCACATTAGTCGTGGCTCCACTGTCGACCAACACTCGTTGGACTTTGATATAGTCGATCATCGGAGCAATCACCAAGGCTCATTGTGCGGTATTTGGATGCCTTCGACATCTTGTTTATAAAAAAGAATGGGTATGGTCAGCGCTTTCAAGTACAATGTAGAGACCTCGTGCATTTCCCGAACTAAAGCCTTCCTTTTGTTACCCACTGGCCATCGCTCAGGACCCCGTAAATTGCATTGATGACTGGGGGGCGGTTAGTGTTACACCAAGGTGACTAGGAACGGTCCCTCTTGTCATCTTTATTTGACTTTTCTAGCTTGGCCCGGTCTTTACTGCCGACAAACTTCTTCACATGACCTTGGAGGATAAGGTCTTCAGTCTACTCCTTCAGATCATAAGAGGTATCGTGGTCGTGGTCTTTGTGAAAGCGATTGCACTTATTCAAAGGTTGGCGAATTTTGTCGGGTGGGGAGACTCACCCTCCAAACCATTCCCTTCAACTGCGACATACATCTCTACGATCGGGGTATTGATTGGTATATACTTGTCAAACTTCGAGCCATGTTGAGCCGATGAATCAGAGTGTTGATCATTGCGGTGGTTATAAGGTCATCGTCACATCGCTTATTTGAAGTCGTAGATATAGAATCTTTATCATTATTTCGACCACTACACCTCACTCCGTTTACCTTCCATAGCTTGAGCCCATCAATGTACTGCTTGGTTAAAACAAACATCTCATTAAGAGAGGTAAGAGGTTGGCTGCCAAGCTCGATGGTCGGATTTCGGTCACTTAGACTAGTCATGAAGTATATCATGACGATGTCGTTGGTGCAGCTGACGACCTTCACATGCTCGTCCATAAACTAGGCAATGTAGTTAGTTAGGGACTCATTGTCTCGTTGCTTCATTGTGCCGAGGTGAGAAGGGGGTAGTTTTGACAATTGTCGAGCTAAAAACTGATTGATAAACAGCCTGGGCAATTGTTGTTAACTGTGGATGGACTTTGGCTTGAGCTGCTTGTACCACAATTGCGTCGAGCCTTCTAAGGTAATTCAGAATGCTCGGCATTTCATTGCATCCCTTACAACTAAAAAATCCATCTTTCCTTTGAGTATCTCGATGTACGAGATAAGATCTCCTGAGGCGTCGTACGAGTTCATGGTAGGAGCCTTGTGATAGGACGTTAATCCCATAGCGGAAACGAAGATCTTGTTCTTGAATTTTTGAAGAACAAAAACACACAATTGAAAAAAATACAAGGGAAAAGAACTTACATTTGAAGACTATCTTCAAAAACCTCTTGTAATCCCGACAGACACCACCACCAATGGGAATGACAATCTTGCTGTTGAGAGCAATAGTTTGGAAAAAAAAAAGGAATTGAGAGAGGAAATTATCTTCAGGAGAAATGGGGATGCAGTTTTTGCAGAACAATTATGCAAGATAACCAACATAACGTAGGGAGTTACCCCACGTCATATAACTTCCCCGCTCACTTGCAATTTTGCAGGGGAGTTTTTTTTAATTTTATTTTAATAAAATTAATATTACTAATTAATAATAATAATTAATTAATATATATATATATATATATATTAATTAAATAATGAACATTTAATTATTTATTATCAAAATAGAATCATATTCTAAAGCATTTCTCTCGTATAACCTATAGTTGTAACGTACATCTCATACACATTATTTTTAAAGTATAGTTTTAATATGAATCCTATTCATATTAATTTTTATTTGAATCTCATTCAAATAATTTCTCTCATAATATATAGTATTAATTTTGAATCTTTATCCAAAATTTATATATATATAAAAGTATCAATGTACATTATATACATTCCCTAATTTGAACATTTCAAATTATTTCATAATTCTTGATCCTCGTTTTACTCGTTGTGAGCTAGCAAGGGGACCTAATAGACCTACAGATCAGAAGCTCCAACGATATGAGATTAATTGGTCAAACTCATTAACCGAGTTAATTAACATTCGTTAACTATGGGTCACTCCACTAAAGACCCGCAGCTGCACTCTTTTCACTGCAGAATATTTTCGTGTCCACGGATATACGACCATTAATGACAAGTCAATCATTCACGAGTGTTCGTAACTCAAGTTGGGTCAAATTACTGTTTTACCCTTGAGTTACATCTTATTCCTTAAATATCACTGCTCCTCTAATGAACAACATGGTTATGGTTCGACAAATAACTGGAAGTCCCTCTCGGGCCAGTGAGATAGTGGGACCCCTTGTTCAAGTCCTAGAGTCAGCATTTAAAAGAACACTTGTCTACTCCCAGAAAGGACGAGCCCTCACAGGTAAGAGTCCATAACTCACTCAAGATTGTGAATGAGTTGCCTAGTCATCCTATAAAATAACAATCTGTTAGTCAACAACGTTACATCTAAAGATTGGCTATTTCGCGGTCTAGTCTTATACAAACTCATTATATAGTACCACCACCGAATGTTTCCACACAAACGACCTGGATCAGGTCGTTTTTAACATTTACGAAGTGCACCGTATCTATAGTGTTGCCAAAATAAGGTACCCAACCTTATCTATATACTATAGACTCTTTAGGTTATTCCTAGGACATTATTCACTTGTATATCGAGGGTATATCAAATATACACCCAGTATATATACTATCCCGGTTACATGATAATAATCTTGGATGTTTAGTTTATTGGATTTAGATAATGTAATGTTATAAATTTAACAACAAATTGAGTGAATTTCATATTGTGAAGTTATGTTCCCAGCTCCCCACTCGGTCTCGTCCCCAAAATGGTAGGAATGTTGAGTCGGCGACTCAGGCCACTCTCACTCATACAAATCAAAAGACGAGCCCTCACGGGCAGGAGTCCATAACTCACTCAGGATTGAAAATGAGTTGTCTGGTCATCCTATAAAATAGCAATCTGTTAGTCAACGGTGTTACATCTAAAGATTGGCTATTTCACAGTCCGATCTTATACAAACTCATTGTATAAGATACCACACTCGCATGTCTCCACACGAACGACTTGGATCGGGTCACCTGTAACATTTACAAAGTGGGTCGTATCCATAGTGTTGCCAAGATAAGGTATGAAATTTGATCCATATACTATAGACCCTTTAGATTAATCCCAGGACATTATTCACTTGTATATCGAGGGTATATCAAATATATATCCAGTATATATATTGTCCGGTTACATGATAATAATCTTGGATGTTTAGTTTATTTGATTTAGACAATGCAATGTTATGAATTCAATAACAAATTGATTGAATATAGCTTTATTGAATATAAATTTGTTTTTACATAATTATAAACTACGAGTTTAGGATAAACTACGAGTTTAGGGCAACACACCAACACCTTTGAACTTCAGAGAAATTGGTGCGTCAAGAATAGACTGTGAAAAGGGTGGTTCCTCCTACTCGGCTAGATGGAGGGGATCTAGAAGCTTGCATTGCTTCTTCAGATTCTCAATTTCCTTCTCAAATTTATCTCTAAGTTGGTCCACCTTGGACCGTATGTCATGAACACCTCTAGACTCAGCTTGGTGATCATTGACTTCTTGGCCTCTCTCCCTTTAGTCATTGAGAGTATGCTTTAGGTTGCCAGGTGTAGTCACCTATCATCGATGTCGTTGAGAACGACCATTGACTCGGTTGTGTAGATCGCAACTGTTCTCTGGAACTTCTAGATCAACATTAGGGAGCTAGACCTTTGGGCATTGTTCTTCGTGAGGCCGATCTTGACACTTGTGATTGCCTTTGCATAGTTCGGAAAGAATCTCCATACTTGAGCACGGAGTTTTTGCAGGGGAGTATTGATCCGAACTTCTCCAGCCAAGTAACGTTCACATGTTTCTTCTCGTTTTGATATTTGTAGTTTACTAGTTATCAATTTTACGTTAAATAATATTATTTTAAAACAATTAAATTAAAGTAATGTATACACTAAACCAGAAAAATGGGAATGGGCAATGAGAATTTCAATGGCCTTCCGAGTTACACTGAGAATTGAGAATGGCAATTGTAATTTATTAATTATAATTTTACTAAAATTTTACTTTACTTTATTAAAAAATAATTTAATAGATACTTTAATTATCTTTTTAAACTAAGTCTTAAACTATTCATTTAATTTTAGAAAATATTAACTTAAATAATAAACAAATTATTATGACTAATTAAAATTATATTCAAATTACTAATTAATCTATATATAAAAAATACAAAAGAAATACAGGCAGCTTAATTATGTCAAAGCGAGCATAGCTTGCGGTAATGGACACATATTAAAAAAATAATAATAAATAAAATTGGGCTTCAAATCATGTTTTCTTAAAAAAAAAAAAATTATGTCATAATTCTCTCTCAATCTGCCCAGTTTGAACCTTTTTCTTCCTTTTTTCCCGCATCACATCTATTAGGTCATAACGCTTGCCTTTGATTTGTTCAACGTTTTCTGCTTTTCTTTCTTTTCTGCGCTCTTCCATTTCTCTACATAACCATAAATTCATCAATAATAAAACACAATTTTTTCCACACATCTAATTAATGGATCATAATTATGGATATAATTAGACCAATGTAAAAAAAAATCAGTGCAGATTCATATCCAATATTCCACACCGTAGCTAAGATCATTAAGAACTATGGGGTAATTACCACATCCTCTTTTTGGACTTATTGTACTAAAAAAAATAACCTCTTATTTGACTTTTTGTTGATAAAATAAAATTAATTCAAATGAAAATATTACAAACAAAAATAATAGCAAAGTACAAATCTTATTTTATATCCTTCATCTCTATGGTCTAGGCAACCATATTAGCAAATAAGAATAGGAGCACCATTCCATTCTTTCAAGCACTCGATGATGGAGTCGATCATCTTTCCTTCACACAAAGCTGTGAACACCTTCTCGCACTCTTCTCCTGGAGATATCACTTTTTCTCCCGTCAATAAACTCGTTCCCAGTTCTTCCCTCACAAATCTATACAATGGATAAGATCTGCAATCCTTAATCTGATTTTTAATTTTTGAATTTCCACTCTCATATGCCAACCTTGCATTTTCAACTTCCCTTGGTAGAACTGCCTTTAACTCCTCTTCAAAAGCACCGATCTTTTGAAAGATGGAAGTGTTTGTGCTCTTTTCACCATCACCGTTGCTAAGTGCATGTTCAACAAGAACTTGTCTAAGTTTTTGCATCAATGGGTAAGTAGCACTGCATGGATCATCGATGTATGCAAACGTATATTCTCTATCAACGACTTTGAGTAGATCTTTCTCACAAAATCTTGATGGGTGAAGTGCGCCATTAGAGGATGTGGTCAACACTTTTTTTGCTACCTGGCTTACCGTGCTTTTCACAGTGCTCTTCAAGTTTTCCTCCAAATGCCTCAAGTCAATTGCTTGACATAGTGCAACCAAAAATGTTGAAGACATGAGTTTCAAAATGTCAATGGCTTCAGCTGTTTTCCTCGAAGAGATCAAACCAAGAGAGTTAACATCTTGGTTGTGTTGCTCGGCACTTTGGACATGACTTGTCACCGGATTCGCAAGATATTGAAGCTCAGAACAGTATGAAGCCATGGCAATTTCAGCACCTTTGAACCCATAATCCAAACTCGGGTTTCTACTTGCAGAAAGATTAGAAGGCAAACCATTGTTGTAGAAATCATTGACAAGTTCTGAAAATTGTGCAAACATGAGTTTCCCAATTGATGCAATGGCCAAACGAGTGTTGTCCATGGAAACTCCAATTGGTGTTCCTTGGAAGTTTCCTCCGTGCAATGCCTTGTTTCTTGAAACATCAATCAAAGGGTTATCGTTTACTGAATTTATCTCTCGCTCAATAGACTTTGTGGAGAAACGAATAACCTCAATCAAGGGACCGAGCCATTGGGGAGAAGTTCTAAGAGCGTAACGATCTTGTTTAGGCTTTTGGAGGGGATCGATCTCGTGCAGTTTCTTTGCTGCTTTCATATAAGAGCTTCCATCCAAAATGTGTTCCATGATTGCAGCTGCCTCAATTTGACCAGGATGGTGCTTCAATTTGTGGGTCAAATGATCGGTAAATTCTGGCTTTCCTTGCATGACTTCAGCAAAAATAGCAGATAGAATTTCTGACAAAACAGCCAAAATATTTGCCTCGAAGAGAACGATGGAAGCCAACCCAGAGCCAACGGCAGTGCCATTGACGAGAGCGAGACCTTCTTTAGGCTGCAACTCAAAGAAATCGGATGGAATGCACGCTTGTTTAAAAGCAGCTTCTGCATCAAGGGTTTCGCCGTTGGGTCCGATGGCTTTCGAATTATGACGACCTGTTAGTAGGCCAGCAATATATGACAAAGGGACAAGATCCCCAGATGCCGTAATTGTTCCTCGCAATGGCAAACATGGAGTGACGTTGTGGTTGAGAAGATTAGCTATCGCCTCCAGAATCTCAAATCTGATACCTGAATATCCTTGAAGGAGAGTGTTGATTCTCACCAACATGGCTGCTCTCGTGGCCGAGTGAGGCAAAGTGTGACTCGACTCGGCTCCATTTCCAAAGATCCCAGCATTCAAAAATCGGATGAGCTCCTTTTGAAGAGCTCCACCTTGTTTGGTTCTTCTATGGGAGGTGGCACCAAATCCAGTGGTAACACCATAACTATCGGTACCTTTACTCATGCTTTCCATGACCCAATCACTGCTGGCTTTGACGYCCGCTCTCGCCGACTCGGCCAGCTCCACGATGACATCGGAATCACGGGTGGCAATGGCAGCCACTTGGGAGATGGTGAGGGTCTCTCCTCCAAGCTTCACCACAGGCCTTCGGTACTCTTCCACCATGCGCTTGACCTCATCGAGATGGCTCCCCTTGAGGGAGTCGGCGGCCAAGCCCCAGTTGAGGGGATCCTGAGGGCTGATGCTGCAGAAGCTCTCTTTTTGGTTGAACTCAGCTGCAGGAGCCATTGCAACTACGCAGACACAGACCCACAAGGAAGGAAAAGGAGATGAGAGGAATGAAAGAAAGATGGGTGTGTTTAGATTCAGTGTGGAAGCTGCAGATTGATTATTGCATATATTTATAGGGAAGCTCTTTCTGTAAGTGGATAAGTGATTTGGGATGGTAGGTATGGAAGACCGGTGGAAACAGCACACCACAGCTTTTGGTTGGATGTTGGAAAGAGAGGAGGAAATGGGGTTGTTGAAGTTGAAGATTGTGAAAATTATTTATTTTATATGATAACTTTCCTTCGTTAAATGGTCAAAATTGATGTGTTAAATACTGTTTTCTACCTTTTTTTATTATTATATATATTTCTGTTTTTGTTACCGATACGAAAGTACAAGGATTAAATTCTGGCTCTTTTGGCTCTCGTTTGAATATTTTGGGCTCTGATATCATATTAATATTGATGAGATTCCATCTCAAAATTAATTGGTAACGAGAGAAGTAGCCAATATCTATTATAAATTTATGTAAGATCCATTCTTTTATCAATGTGATATCTTTAATCATTAAAAAAAAGGGAAAGAAAAGTGTGAGACCGATGACTGTCTAATAATTATTCTTGAAATAATTGGGTGGGGTTTGATGGTCTCTTTTTCAAATAATAAAAAGTAGGTTGGAGCTTTGAGAGTCAAATCAACGCGAGAGCATGCCTCCTTTGAATTTCTCAATGGACTTTTTGCACAATTCTTTTCTATATTTTTTTAAAGTGTTGCATAGTTTTTCTCTTGTTAAATTGTTTCATTATTTTAATAGTCAAGTACTGATTGTCGGATCCATCCAATAATAATTCTTATCTTAAAAAAATAATTTTAGATGATAGTAGTAGGTAGCCACCGGAATTAGTTATTGATTTATTTATTAAAATTTAAAATGGGAGGATTTTGAAAAATTATTGTAAGGAAATAAAAAGAAATAAAGAGATTAGATGAACATACAATATTCATTAAGTTCTAGCTATAGATATAGTTAGTGATTTTTGAATTCGATCATTAATTTAAAAATGAGTATTATTTTTATCTTTTCCTAAATTGGTTATGATTGTTGTGAAACACTAATTAACAATCTATATCATTCCTTATCTATTTGATAGTAAGAAGAAACGTTCATTAATTACTTCTCTTTTCGACAAACAACATTTAAGAAGCTCTGGAGGGTTGGGTTGGGTAATCTGAAGTTCGATAAGTGATATTGTCTGTGTAGGTTGTACACACATCCATATGAGGAGATCAGTAAAGTTTTTAAGGAATCAATGCGATATAACGAGGAGAGGATTACCCAATTGTGGTCGAATCAGACTCCTTAGACGTGATCTGTTTTCTAAACAACGAGGATTCAGATTTCTTCGAAGTTTCTTGGCTAATCGAGGAAATCAAATTCAAAATGGTGCATGCAGGAGTGGTTTCTTATGTCCACGTCGAGACATAAGAACAAGGTCGCCCACAATCTGGCGAAAGAGGCTGCTGGAAAGGAGGAAGAGCAAGATTATTAATCTTCTATTTTTCGATTTCTCTTGTAAAAAAAACATTTAAGAAGTTCTTAGAATTTATTTTTTTTAGAAATAACACTAAAATCTAGAAAGATGATGGCCAATTCTAGCTAAAAATATGAAAGTTTGAATCATTTAGACTAGATTACATGCCTTCTATAATATAATAATAAGTATGGTGGCAACCAATTATATGCATGCTACTCTGACTACCACTAAGTATTTGAATATTTTAACAATTAAGGATCCAACATTTTAATGGTCAATAGGCAATATTAATAATTGAACGCCAATAAATTAATATAGCAAAATACATGAGCATAGGAAGAAAAATAACTAACAATTAAATTGCATTTAGATCTCATAATTCTCAAATAATCAAACATCAATTAATGTGAAATAAAATTTAGAAAGTCACGAAGAGGAAAAAGAAAATCTCATAGAAAGAAAATCAGAAAATGGGATGGAATGATGAATCTTCCTAGAAAACTCCCTATTTATAATACTAATTGAAAAATCTTATTTGAGAGAATTATATCTAAATTTCTAATCGATTAAGAAATTAAACTTGTGCCAGGTTTAAAATTTGATTTTATTTCTTTATTTAAAAAATACCCTAATAAGGTATGTCTGCGCTTGATGAGTTCTTTTTCTAATTTGTGAAGTCATAGTTTTCTTCTAATATTGTGGTTTTAAATTATATTTTTTCAATATCATCAACCAGATCACAAAATATTAAATTATAATAAAGTTTTAATATTTAACCGTGATTGATTGGTTCATTGGTCCAAAGGATAGTTGTTCCGTGAGAACACTCACAGATAAAAGAATAATAATAGTAAACAATAAAATTTAAATTTAAATAAAATAAAATTTAAATGTTTAAATACAATTTCTTAATAAAGTGCAAAAATAAATAATCAAGCCATGAGTGTATTTTGTGCGTTAATTATCATCCAATAACATGTTAAAAAATAAAATATATAAAGAAATTACAAAAATTATTCTTTTGTACATTAACCTACTTGTTCATCAAAAGATATATTTTTTAATTCTTGGGTGAATTTTGGGACTTTTTTAAAAATAGGTAGGAGTAAAAACACTTCTTTTATAACTATTTTAGAATCAGTGATATTTGAAAAAGAAATTGATTTACCATTGATTTTGTAAGAGTGATTTCATATTATTATTTTAATGTTGGGTTGCACACTTTTATGAGTGATTTTCATACAATTAAAATTGATTTTGAAGGATTAATGTTTGGTTTTAAAGTGATTTTAAGATTCTATTTGAAAATTTAGTTAACACTCTTTATATTAAACAATTATGATTAAATAAAAACATGATATATATGGATAGAAATGAACAATTCACTTCCATTGGGAGACCTTAATTTAGAAACAATTTGGAACCATGTCCATAAAAAAGAATTAAAGTGTGATATAATTAATACGAATTATGAATGAAGAGAAAGATAATAAATAAGTATACAAACTATATGAAAGTATGGTTAAATATTAAATCATAAACATAATACATTAAATTAGAAATAATAAATAATATTAAGAAAAGTCCATTTATGATAATGTAAAAACATATTTTCCATTCAAAATGTCATTCCAAGTCATCTGTCTTGTTTATGGTCTTAGAATAGTGTTTGTTTATTCTGTTTGTTAAATTTATCGTGACGAAATTATTTCCTGCCATCCCAACCACATCCTCCCTTTTTAACAATATCCACTGTCTTGGTCGAAGAGTTCTTTGAGGTACAAAAATATTTGGTTTTTTAACGGTCACGACTAAAGCTAATCTTGTCTCTGTTACCGTTTAAAAATTTGAAAATTCATTATTTAAAAAAAAATCTATATTTTTACATTTTTCATTGTCAAACATTTAACGGTGGTGAGAAGAAGATTACTCCTTTAAGTATTTTCCTTTAACATAATTGGTAGATTATTACTTTTACGGACACACGGGAGGAAAATTTAAAAATATTTTTTATAGTTAAATTAAAAAATGTATAATAGATATTTAAACTTTTTATATTGTCTTGAATTTTTAGAATAAGTGTTCAAGTAATTTAAAGTGCTCTATTTTTCTTTCTTTTGAGTTGAATAATATATAACCGTGAAAATTCAATTCTATGACCTTTTGGTAATTATATTATCTTAACAAGCTATATTCAGTTGACTCGATTAATCGCTCTACATTATATATACAATTTTAGTGTAAATAGACTGTCGTCGGACAAATGAGCTTGTAACAACGATCTTCGACACTGGTGTGGTGTCCCGCTTAATGGTCACCGACGGTTAGTTAGTAATAGGAGATAAAGATAGCAGAGAACACCAAAGGAATTAGTAACAGATTTTTCACTCACCCTGTGATCGTGGTGGCTTTTCCCTTTTATAGGCACCCTCGGACAACCATGGAGGACGTCCTATTCGTGGTAGAGCAGGGGTTGACGTTGTATACGAGATTTTGACGGGTGGTTAGATGACATCTTTGTGGCGTTGAGGTGGTGGTTAGAGGACATCTTTGTGGCGTTGAGGTAGTATTGTGACCTGCCATTCTGTCCCCTTGCAGTAGTTACCCATGTTGCGGCCCTCCCTCAATCATACATCCCGTTCAAATTGTAGTCCTCCATCTAAGTGTAACTCTTCGGGCCTGCCGCGTCACCCACTCAGACTTTCACCCTTAACTGTATAAACTTCACAACTTACCCGATCTCCAAGAGAAATCCAAGGGCGAACATTTTCTCATTTATTTATATTATAATTTCAATATACATAATTTTTTTTATATATATAAAAAAAAGAGATGATTAGTAGCTGAATATATTTTAGAAAAATCAAACCCATTTATTTCAATGGGAAAATGAAAAAAAAAAATTATAAGAAATCACCAAACACGTGAAGTGCAGGACTATAAACTTAATTTATTTGTTAGAGAAAGTCAAAGATGGCATACTCTCATGTTTGTCATTTATTTATAATGTGAATTCAATATAGGCAGCATTTTTAAAAACATATATGGTACTAGCTGATTTGACTCTCCCAAACACATTTGTTAGTGTTCTTTTTTTCTCTAAGATAATAATCAAACCCATTTACTTAAATGGTTAAATGGGAACAAGAAATTCATAAGAAATCACCAAACACTTGTGGGCACAAATATGATATAATACATAATAAAATACTTCAATTCGTCAATTTTGACCATTGAAAAA
>NW_019104602.1:0-34917 GCF_001995035.1 Momordica charantia
CAATTGGTTTTCTACTTCAGTTTTGAATTTCAAAAACATACTACTAGCTTCATCTTTAGATTTTAGTATATAAATTTTCGTATATCTAGAAAAATCGTCAACAAATGAAATATAGTAATGTTTTCCACCTCTACTAGTAGTGTTCTTGAAATCAGCTAAATCAGAATGAATTAACTCAAGTAGCTCAGTACTTCTAGTTGTGACAAATCTAAAAGGCTTTTTGTGAAACTTTGCCTCTACGCATACATGACATTTCTGGGTTTCATGCAACTCATAAGTATCAATTAGATTTAGAGCTTTAAGCCTTTTAATTGATGCAATATTCACGTGTCCTAGTCTACCATGCCACACATCAATAGACTCAACCATATAAGCACAATGTGAATCAATTTCATTAATAGAAGCAATGTTAAGGACAAATAAAGCATCTACTAAATATCCCTTACCAACAAAATCACCATTTTTGGTGATGATAACCTTGTCGGCCTCAAACACAATCCTAAGTCCAGCTCGATTCAGCAAACCTCCAGACACCAAATTCCTACGTAGGGAAGGAACATACAGTACATTACTTAAAGATAAAGTTTTGCCAGAAGTGAGTTTTAAGAGTATCTTCCATTTCCCAAGTACTCCAGCTGTGGTAGAGTTCCCCATAAAGACATATTCGCCATCGGTGGAGTCCTGGAAGTCTTGGAAGAGCTCAAGGTTCGAGCAGAAGTGTCTGGAAGCTCCGGTGTCTAGGATCCAGTCAGACTTGTTCTCTACTAGATTTGCCTTCACGACCACGGCGGCAATGATATCATCTGTCTCTGCGAGATTCGCTTGTGGAGTAGGTCGTTTGTATTTTCTCTGGATGCATTGATAGGATTTGTGTCCTAGTTTTCCACAGAAATAACAAACCAGTTTGGCTTTCTCAATTTTTCCTCCAGCATTTTTTATTTGAAATCCCTTCTTATTTTGTACTCTATCATTAAAACCCTGTTTCCCCTTTATTTTTGAACCTGTCTTTGAAAGCACTAGAAGATTCAACTAAGTTAGCTTTAACTTAATTTAAAGATTGAGAAGAGAGCTTATCCTTTTGTCTGTTGGCTTCCTCTGTACGCATGTGACTGATCAATTCCTGCAGGGTCAACTCTTTTTTCTTGTGTTTCAGGTAGTTTCGATAATCACTCCATGAGGGAGGGAATTTCTCAAGCAGCGCATTCGCCTGAAAAACCTCACAAATCTTCATGCCTTCTAAGAGCACATTTGCCACCAGGTTTTCGTACTCATGAACTTGATCCATTATTGGTTTTTCATCCGTCATCTGGAATTGAAATAATTTACCGACAACGTACTTTTTCCTGCTTGCATCATCCCCACCATATCTAGATTCTAAACTGTCCCAAATAATCTTTGCAGATTTTTGGACTATGAATAGATCGAAGAGAGAATCCTTCATATGGTTGAGTAGATGCCCACGAACAGTCTTGTTGTCTTTCTCAAATTTGTCAGTACCACCGACAGCAACAGTGGACGTTCCGGGATCAGCAGTCGTAGCTGAAGCCATGGCGGTAGACTGGTCAGCAGTGGTGGTTGTGGCGACGACGGGGGGCTGAGCAGTAGTAAGGATATAATCGATCTCCAACTGCTCAAAGAAAATAAGTAGCTTCTGGTACCAGCGGCGATAATTGGATCCATCGAGAGGTTCCAATTTTGACAAGTCTGCTAGAGCCTTCCCGGATCCGATAGTAGCCATGTAAATTTTGCTTTCAGATTGAAGGATAAGGTCAAAATTGGAATGACCAATTTAAGAATTGTTGTGTCGTGGGTGAAACCACTGTCTTGAAAGCAAAATCAGCACAACCGCGGTGCTAAATCGTTAGATTGCCAGAATGCTCCTCAAGGTTAACACAACCTCCGATACAAACGTGCACTGGTTAGAACGGAGTGGAATCGAATCGTGCTCAGAAAAATCTTTCTAAAGGATGGAAAGGAGAGGAGAAGGAAGTGTAAGATGAGATGTGTAAAATGAGAGGGGAAGTGACAATTTATAGTCACTAGGTTGCTAAAAAAAGAAATTGGATTAAAAAAAAACTCAAAAACATTTACACCCACCACATGTTGGTTCTTTGATTTAAAAAAAAAAAACTCCAAAAAAGATAGTCTCACGTCCAAGCTAATCGGACGGTGACAGAACACGTGTGGGTCAAGACTTGGGCTTGTCTTTCACCATGTTTATAAACCCACTACATGATTTTGGCTTATAAATCAACTTTCCAAATGATAATTTTTTAATGTGGGACAAAAATGAATTGGTTTACCTTTATCATTCCCAACATAAAATATCTCTACCCCACAAGAGACTTTTCCAAATGAAAGAAGTGCTCGACCCCAACTTGTCATAAAGAAAACCACAATTTTTAAAATACTTGTGTTTTATCACACACACCAAAAGGGAGGACAAGTCGTTTAGGATGCGTCACTCCTACTTAATAGGTAAAGCCCAGTTAAGATGTGTTAAGTAGGAGGACTACCTAACGTACTTTTACCAAAAGACATTTTAAATTCATGGTAAATATTTATTTTAACAAAAATTAATTTTTAAACCTTTTTACATAGAACACTCAATTAATGTTTTTGTTTTTTAAGTTCAACCATATGGACATCTAGATTCCAACCGCTTGCCTTAGCAAATTAGATGTATAATATTTTAACGAATTAAGTTATCTTAAATTCAACACAAAATTAACTCCTAAAATTGGCAATTGAAAAATCAAAATGTAAAATATTTCCAACCAAATGGGAAAAAGTAAAAGTCATTTTGGATCACATCCACCACCAATCCCCAAATCAATTTCGACCACCAACCACCAAATTCGTTTGCTTCCTTTTCCATTTTCTTCCTTTTTTTTCTTTTTCTAATTTTCGGAAAATGACATTTTTTTTTCTCTATTAATTCTCATAAAAAGTCTTCCGAAAATTCGAATTATATTTAAACCTAGCACGTTGCAGCAACTACCTAATCGTTACGCCACGCGCTAGACCAGCGCGTTTAGACCAGTTGCATCCAGCTCCCCCTCCCCTGTCGGCTGACTTTTTTCCTCGTGTTTTTAAAAAATATTTTTCTTTTTAATATTTTTTATAACTTCGTAGTAATTATAAAAATATTACTTTTTTTTTTACATAAAAATTTTACTATTTTAAAAAATGATAAAACAAATATAAGGATATACATATAACACATATTTTTATGATTTGCAAGAAAGAAATATCAGAAAAATCATATAGTTTCGATTAAAAATCAACAATTGGCATATATCTCCAATCAAGAGGGTCTGAGTTCGATCTCCATCCCACATGTAGTACTAAAAAAATTCATCATCCAATTATACAATTATCATATCATTTATTGAATAACATTCAATATAATTAGACTAACACATTTCATCATCTAATTATCAAATAGTGTATTAATGTTTTGAAAAATTAAACATAAAATATATTTTTTAAAAGTACCTAGTAGGGTGTATTAAATTTTATATTTTAATATTTCAATGAATTCGTTTCAATTTGTCCATAGTTTCAGTTTGATACTCTAATTTTAAAAGTTTCAATTGAGTTTCAACCATCATCTTCTTGTATTTAGTCACACACTTTTTGTGACTTTTTTTTTTTTTTGCCCTTATGTAATATTACAAATAAGAAAGACGAGATTTGAATCTAGAATCTATAAGAAGATGATGTAAAATGTCTCACTATCTGAATTATGCTTAAGTTTGCAAAAAATCTGTTTGACGTATCCTCTAAATTTTTTTCTTATATAAATTTTAATAATTAAACATATTTACTCAAACAAGCATAAATTAGTAGTAATTGGTATATATTTCAAAAAGAAGTTGTGAGTTCGATCTCCGTCTTTTGTACTAAAATAATAATAATGGTAAAAATTAAACATATATGAAAGTGATGGAACCAAGATTTTCCTACTTGGCTGAAAGATGTAGTTGAACTGAGTTATTTCATTTTTAGTTTTTATGTTATTTCCTAAAAAATAAATTATAAGGAAAAGAAAATATATAATGATATAATTTGCGATAGTCAAACATCGAATTTGATTTGATAAATAATTGTTCAACTAGTAAAGTCGAATTAATCTAAAGCTTCAAATCAAATTTTAAATTCTTGATAGAAATATGAATATGCGTAGTATTTATTAAATACTTAAATGCATGAAAGGTGGGATATAACTAGAGAATTGCTGTCATCTAGTTGGCTAATAACTTGTTTTTATGCAATCTTAAGCTGCAAAGTTATTAACTGTTAATTTCTAATTAGTGTATCGCCAAATTAAAATATGATATAATTACAAATTAAATATTTATGAATTTGTGTAGAATTACAGTGTAGAAGCACAAATTTTAGTCGCATCCTTATTTTCAAATTGATAACGAGATTTTATGTTACTAAGTTTGGACTCGATTACGAATTAACAAGACAAAAAATATTTTATTTAAATAATGTCACCTGAGGTTTTTATAGGGTGGTTTGATCATATTATCTTAGTCGAATTTGGTCATATGAGAATTGTCCATGATCAAATAAGTCCAAAAGTCATTGCATGATAAAATTTTGTCCAAAATACAAATTAGCCTAAGATCATTATAGTAAATTAATTATTTGACTTACGACTAAATTTGAATTTCTACTCATGATTAGTGTGTGGAGTATTCTTTTTAATATATCCATATGTTAATAATTGACTAAATTATTAGAGACCAAATAAATAAGAAAAATTAAAGAAAATTGAAACTTTTTAAAACATGAGAGATGAAATTGAAAAAGGATACAAACATTAATGACTAAATTATATATCGGTTAAATTACAAATTTGATCCTTATGGTTTACACAAATTTTGAATTTGGTCCATAGTTCTAAAAATTTAAATTTCAATTTAGTCCCTATAGTTTCAAAAGTTTCAATTTGGTTCATATGATTTATCAAATTTCACAAATTGTCCTTGTCATTTATCATATTAATAAATTTCTTTTTTCTGGTAATAATTTTCTATTTGAACAACTATGTTAGTCAGTGTATTAGAATTTATGGCTTAGTTAAAAATAAAAGACAATAAGTAAGCAAAATAAAATCTAAGAGATTCAATTAAATTATGAGTACTGAATTGAAACGAAACTTAAACCATATGGACCAAACCAAATTGAAACTCATAAAACCATACTTACCGAAACTAAGCCGGAGAACTAAATGGATTAAAAATAAATCTGAGTTAATTACCATTAAACAAAAAGGAGATGCCACGTCAGGTCAGCACCGCAGTTGGCTCCGACAGAGGAAGGAAAACAAAATCGTCGTGGCCACGTGTACATTTCACTCCCACGTCACTTCCATATTACGCCTTCCCCTCCCCTCAGCCCCATCCACCAACCCCTCAATTGCTCACGCGTGACCCTCTTCCTTCACAATATTATCTCAGATTTTCTCGCCCCACCACTAAAACAAAAAAAATAAAAAATTAAATTCAAAATTCCCATTGTTACCGGCTACCGTCTTCTGCTCCCCCTTCCAATTTCCAGATCTGCCACGTCACCATTTCTCTGCTCTATAAATAAACTTCATTCCCATATCTCCGAACTCGCGCCTTCGCTGTTTCGTGGCTCCCCCATTGTTATACTCTCTCTCTCTCCCTTTCTTCGCACTCGTTTCTCTCTTCTCCAAGGGGAGCCTCTGTCGGTGTTCCACCTCCAAGGTTTGCCTCCATTTTCTCTCGTTTCCGTTGCTCCATTTTTCCGATCGGATGTCTTTTTTTACTGTCTCTGCTCTGTGAATTTTAGTGATTCAACACTAGTGATGATATGGCATTGCTGTAATTTGAATTCGGATCGACTGTTCCTAGGCTTGTGTAGTTAGTTAGGCTGGAGGAAATTTGATTTGATCTTCTTGATTCGTTGGTTTCGAATGCGTTGGTATTCATCGGATTTCTCTTCGTTGGATATGCTTTCGTGTTGGGTTGTCTTTGTATTTAAGTGTTGTAGTGTAGATCTGGTGGGATTTTTGTTTTTTTGGAGACGGATTTTTTTAGATCTGACGTATTTTATTGGGGTATATGCTGTTTGAAGTAATAGATCTGTCTGATGCTGAATTGTTTGGCTTTCTGTTCTGTGTTTTGCACTTTACTCATTGTATCTCCAGTGTATATCTAGCGGCCAACTTCTCTAAAATGGCTTTTTCCATATTAGCAACCGTTTGTTCTCCATTCATGGCTTTCATCACGTCTTGTTCTTTCAAATACTATCTTACATTTTTTGATTCCTTGTCCTGCTAATGATCTTTACTGATTAATAGCAGTAAGTGACATGGACAGAATCAGGGCATTTTTGGTTTCTCCAAATTGCACTCTCCATGTAAATTTAATGATAGCTTAAGTATTACTTTCCTTTTCTACATGCTGTTGACAATTTCTATTTGTAGTTGGTTGTTGGATTTGTTTTTCTATTACAAAATATGCAGAAATAAAAATGTAGTGCAGGGCCTAATAAGATTTAGTTACGTCTGTGATCTCTTGTGCAGAACAATGGCATCTCACATTGTTGGATATCCTCGTATGGGCCCCAAGAGAGAGCTCAAGTTTGCTCTCGAGTCGTTTTGGGATGGGAAGAGCTCCGCAGATGATTTGAAAAAGGTGGCTGCAGATCTGAGGTCATCCATCTGGAAACAGATGGCTGATGCCGGGATCAAATACATCCCCAGCAACACTTTTGCATACTATGATCAGGTGCTTGACACCACTGCAATGCTTGGGGCCGTCCCTCCTAGATATGGTTGGACTGGTGGTGAGATTGGTTTTGACACCTACTTCTCCATGGCTAGAGGAAATGCATCTGTGCCAGCAATGGAAATGACTAAGTGGTTTGACACCAACTAGTAAGTAACCACCACGCCTTTTACTTTCAGAAGGAAGATCCGTTCTTACCGTGCAATGATTATATTATGAAACTGGTATAACTAAACCCTGTCAATGCATTGATGCAGCCACTTCATTGTCCCTGAGCTGGGGCCAGAGGTGAAGTTCTCTTATGCTTCCCACAAGGCAGTGGATGAATACAAAGAAGCCAAGGCAGTAAGTGTTGTTCTAAATATCTGTGTTGACTGTGCTAAAGATTCATAAAATATAATAAGATATATTTGGAAAATGGAAATTGAGGATTTGATTGAGAATAAAGAATTTGTACAATGAAAGTCACAAGGTATAGGCCTTGAATCCCTGTCACATGGAGTGAATTTTATTAATAAATAACTCGTGTGAAAAAATGTACTGTATTATGAATTTATTTCATGCTTCAATGGCTTAAATAAACCTGATAGACTATATAGATATATAAATTTAGAGATCTGAATTTAGGCATAAAAGAACCTTATAATTGAGGTTAAAAAATGTTTTTGGTCATGCAGCTTGGAGTAGACACTGTTCCAGTTCTTGTTGGTCCCGTGTCATACTTGTTGCTCTCTAAGCCTGCAAAGGGTGTTGACAAGACCTTCTCCCTCCTTTCTCTTCTCGACAAGATCCTTCCCATCTACAAGTAAATAATCTGTCACTCTATTTAGATATACCAGAGTGTTCCCATAATGTCTCTCTTTTCACATATTTATTAACGATGGGTAACTTTTCAGGGAGGTTGTTTCTGATCTTAAGGCAGCAGGTGCCACTTGGATTCAGTTTGATGAGCCTACACTGGTGATGGATCTTGATTCTCACAAATTGCAAGCCTTCTCTAGTGCATATGCTGAACTTGAATCAGCTCTCTCTGGCTTGAATGTTCTTGTTGAGACATATTTTGCTGATGTCCCTGCTGAGGCATACAAGACCCTTACTTCTTTGAAAGGTGTCACTGCCTATGGATTTGATTTGGTTCGCGGAACTAAGACACTTGATTTAATTAAGGGCGATTTCCCCAAGGGAAAACACCTTTTTGCTGGAGTGGTTGATGGAAGGAACATTTGGGCCAATGATCTTGCTGCTTCAGTCAGTACATTGGAGGAACTGGCTGGCATTGTGGGTAAAGGTGATAACCTTTTGCTTATATTTGTATTATTATGGTGGTCGATATTATTATTTGAGAGCACTCTCTTACTGATTCTTTATCCCTCGTGGAAAAAATATGCAGATAACCTTGTTGTCTCCACCTCCTGCTCACTTCTCCACACTGCTGTTGACCTTGTCAA
This sequence comes from Momordica charantia, assembly GCF_001995035.1. The sequence continues at coordinate 8,222 of NW_019104602.1, forward strand.
TGAAACCAAGTTGGATAATGAAATCAAATCCTGGCTAGCTTTCGCTGCTCAAAAGATTGTTGAAGTTAATGCATTGGCAAAGGCTTTGGCTGGTAACAAGGATGAGGTGCGTTCTTAATTTTGTTGAAATTTTTCTCTGAAAGGTGCAAGCTATGTTTTTTAGGCCTTGATCTCTAACCTTTTCAGTAGTGTTATTATTGGTAATTGTTCAATTTCCATATTTGATGAAAATACTTCTTTCCCAGTAAAGTGATTTCAAGTCTACCCGACTTGCCTAATATCTAAGCAGATCAATAAATGTTTTGGCCTTTAAGGTTGCTAGCTAATGCATTATTTCTTCTACTTTCTTCCCTTGTTATATTGCTTTCTTGAAATTTGAGCTAACAATTTTAAGCTTATGATTTTGTATTCAGGCATTCTTTACTGCTAATGGTCAAGCTCATGCTTCAAGGAAGTCGTCCCCCAGGGTGACCAATGAGGGAGTTCAGAAAGCGGTATGTACCTCCATTTCTTATCTTTAATGTATCTAACTGTCTGTTTGCAGGCATTACATTCACTGATGATGAATTGCTTCCTGTTTGTGCAGGCTGCTGCTTTGAAGGGTTCCGATCACCGCCGTGCCACAAATGTCAGTGCAAGACTTGATGCTCAACAGAAGAAGCTCAATCTTCCAATCCTTCCAACCACCACAATTGGTTCCTTCCCTCAAACTGTTGAACTCAGGAGGGTCCGCCGTGAGTACAAAGCCAACAAGTGAGTAAAAAATAATATCAACTGTCCTTGAAGCCCAAATATATTTTAATCCTATTTCTAATGTTTGCATATTTTTTGGCTTTCATTTAGGATTTCCGAGGAGGAATATGTGAAGGCTATTAAGGAGGAAATTAACAAGGTTGTCAAGCTCCAAGAAGAACTTGACATTGATGTCCTGGTTCATGGAGAGCCCGAGGTGAGGAGTAAATCAAGTTCACTGTTTTGGTGGAGGGACATCGTACCGCTCTCTTCTTATTTTGCCTTTATCTAACTTGAACTTTATCATCACCGCAGAGAAACGATATGGTTGAATACTTTGGAGAGCAGTTGTCAGGTTTTGCATTCACTGTTAACGGTTGGGTGCAATCATATGGATCACGTTGTGTGAAGCCTCCAATCATCTACGGTGATGTGAGCCGTCCGAAGCCCATGACCGTCTTCTGGTCCACCGCAGCTCAGAGCATGACAGCCCGCCCAATGAAGGGAATGCTCACTGGCCCTGTCACCATTCTCAACTGGTCCTTTGTTAGAGTTGACCAGCCAAGGTAATAGAAGATGATGCCTCCTCTCATAATCTGAAAGAACCTCCTCTAGGTTGTTTTTTTTCCAGCTACCATGCTTGGTGCTTAATAGTCGTTGTTTATATTATCGTCTTCCAGATCCGAAACATGCTACCAGATTGCATTGGCCATCAAGGACGAGGTCGAGGATCTCGAGAAGGCGGGTATCAATGTCATCCAAATTGATGAGGCTGCTTTGAGAGAAGGATTGCCTCTCAGGAAGTCTGAGCAATCTTTCTACTTGGATTGGGCTGTTCACTCTTTCCGTATCACAAACTGTGGTGTCCAAGACACGACTCAGGTTACTAAACTAACTACTGAGTTTTTCATTACCATTACTAACATTTTCGACAAAATTTTCAACAAAATTTTCAACTGGCCTAAGATTTCATTCTCTGACAGATCCATACTCACATGTGCTACTCCAACTTCAACGACATCATCCAATCTATCATCAACATGGATGCTGATGTGATCACAATCGAGAACTCTCGCTCCGACGAGAAGCTCTTGTCAGTCTTCCGTGAGGGAGTGAAGTATGGTGCTGGAATCGGCCCCGGTGTGTACGACATTCACTCCCCCAGAATACCATCAACCGAAGAGATCGCGGACCGAATCAACAAGATGCTTGCAGTGCTTGAGACCAACATCTTATGGGTCAATCCTGACTGTGGACTCAAAACCCGCAAGTACGGCGAGGTGAACCCGGCGCTGAAGAACATGGTTGCTGCAGCCAAGCTCCTCCGAACTCAGCTTGCGAGTGCCAAGTGAGTGTGGTGGTGAGTTTTATGAGAGATGGAATCTCTTTCCTTATGTTTCCCTTCTTCCATATATCCAGGAAAAAAAAAGATATGTCTGTTTGTGTGGCGATATATCTAGTAGCTGGTAGTAGTGTGCTCTTCTGAGCCAATTTTCTCTCTTATTATTAATTTTTTTTTAAAATTACCTTTCGATATCTGTTTTGATTTGAGGTTATTTGTAGCTCTGTTCCTTCTTTTTCAAAGCCACCAAAATGCAATCTGTCTTGAAAGCGAAATGAAAAAGAAGACACGGCATTGCCAGTTTATGCAATTGTTGATGGATCTTGTTGGTTGAGTTTAATGCTACTTCTCTCTCTCTCTCTTCGGCAATTGATTTACATTATCAGATTCAAATTAATCTGCTAATTAACAATTTTATATATTTATTTATTACTTTCTTTCTCGACCTCAATCGCAATAGAATTTAACCTGTTGTTTCTCCATCTCTCTCTCAATGAAATTCTAAACCTGTTGTTTTTTATTTTTTGCTTGGCTAAATTACAAAATAACCTTTGCCATTTGTTTTAAATGTAAAAGTTTCAATACACCTGTTATCTCATAAGTGTTTTGGAAAGTTATTACCCATTTTCGTCATATTAAAAAAAATGATAAAATAGAATAAGTATCAACAAAAATGTCACATATATATATATATAATATTAATATTAATCATTTTTATCTTTAGAAATAAAAAAATATTTATTCATTTATAAAACGCCGAACACCGACTGTCCTTGCGAGGACAGAGAGCAGAAAACATGGTCAATTTGGTAAAGATTAGAACAGCCACTAGCCAGTTCGACACATTTCAACTTTCTATCATTCACAAAAGATGTGTTGATGATCACTTACACAAATTATTGAGAATGAAGACACAATAGCGGGTTTCGGATCGGTTGAGACGCCATATTAATACATATGATGCATATGCGAACCGAACCAGAGCAAGCTTCTACAAGGCATAGAAAATGTCATCTACATCACACAGGAAGTCCATTATTAACCTTTATACAAAGGAGTGGACTGCAGGGGGCTGAACTATTCTCATCATGCTAAATAAAATCACAAGCTGGTACAAAAAAGTTTGTGAACACACCCTTAATGCTAGTCGAAAGGCCACCCGGAATACCCCGTTTGGTGTTGGTTACTCTCATGCAGGGCTGGTGAGCTGTTTCCAGTGGTAGCGCTATGGTTAGAGCTCGAACTTGATGTTCGGAATGGCCATAAATTTGAAAATGGATTCCTTCTTCCTTGATTCATCCTACTATTCTCTCTCTCTCGTCTGTTTCTACTAGGATTGTTGCTTCCAGAAGAGCTGTGGCTACTACCCGACCCTTGTGCTGGCAGTTCCTGGCGGCAAACGGGGCAGGAGTTGTGCTGGACTAGCCAGGGAACTATACAGTCTGAATGATATATATGGTCGCATGGCATTTGCCTTGCTTCTGAGCCTAATTCAAATTTGTCTTGGCAAACAGGACAGTGTGAATTCGAACGGAGATGTCTTTGCGTGATTTTAACAACAGGCATTGCATCAATTGAAGATCTAGATGCCGGGGGCGGCCCATGTCGATCATTTGCTGAAAGCTGTTCGAACAGTTCTTCGAGTCCAGGGCCAACAAAATAATCACCACCATTGCTCCTACTCACACCAATTCCAGGAACCCCATTAAAAAAGGCTTCAAAGCCACCATGTCCAGACAATCTAACAGGAATTTGGCCACCAAAGATTAACCAAGGACCAAATCCTGGACCATGATCTGGAATTGGTTCCAACCTTCCCCTGATATTGTTTCTGTCTACCACTCGTTGCCTCATGAAGTTTGAGAAAAGCTCCATGAGTCCAAGCCTACGGTCATGATATTCGTTCTCATTGGCTCCAAAGAAATCAAGGGTACTGCCTCCCATCATCTCATCCAGTTCTTGAACAAATCCTCCATTACAGCTGGGGCAAACGCTGTCTTGCCCTCGAAGTCGAACTGGCCTCTCGCATCTGTAACACCAATGGGTGTCTCTTCCACTCGACATTGTTCCTCTCTATCCCTGCAAGTCTCAACTGCGAAACTCCTCAGTCCTGAGGTATCAAAACCATTAGTTTGCTATAAATAGAAATCTCATAAGACACGTATACACCAAAGTGACTTCGTTGAAAGAGATGCTAAAAAGAATCAACATTATATCTAGTTTACATTATATCTGTTCATTCTCGAGAAACACATACACTAAAGAATTCTTCATCTCTGCCACATTTTCACACAGAATGAAGTTCAATTGTCACTTTCCGTACTTTTTCTGTTCTACTTGTCTCAATATCCGGTTATAGCTTAGGAATTTAAGTTAACCCTGCTGATATTTTAGCCTCCATAGTTCACATTAGTTGGGTATTTACATGGCCTTTACTCAAGAATGCTGCATCCCAGCAAGTATGCTTTAAAGTCTACCTTCTAATAAATTTACAACTTGTCTTGGGGTAGATGATTGAGGATTAGTTAACTCCTTCATTGATGGGGAAAGAAATTAAATAGTAAATTACAGATAATAGACCAAATATATATAGCAGACAAGAAGAAACAGTGAAGATTAGGGCATTACTAGTGGATTTGCGTTCGAGATCGTGAGAAATGGGGCAAAGACAATCAAATCTAATGGTACAGACCTTACCGCTCAGGGCAAGGGCAATCAATTCTCTGCCCACATACTGGTTTGCCGTAATTACAATTTCAAAGTATGATATTCAAACGAATCAAAATTGTTAAGCCACTCGTGAAGAATCAGTACTGAATAAATGGATAAACGCACACACGCATACAAGTATCGATGTGAATCTCACGATTTAAGTGCAGATCCGAAGACGAAAGCAGCGACGGATGGGAAATCGAACAAATTTAAGACTTACTTGATATTAGGGCAGAGGGGTCGACATTGTGTGATTCGTGAGATTAGAGCGCAGCAGCGGCAATTATATCAGGCGATGGAGGAGTGCATACAGCAACAATCAGCGGCAGCAACGACGGCAACCATTGGCGGCGGCGGCGGTGGCGGTGGCACGAGACTGATGGAGGAGGACAGTGGAGAGGGATCAGGGATTTGCATCAGTGTGCGGTGTGGTGTGGGTGAGCTTCAATATAACACCTTTTTCATAGCATTTTAATATTCGTCAATAATTATATATTTTTTTAGTATTTATTATTATTATTATTATTATTATTTTAATAAGATGTTTAAGAGACAAAACACCTTCTAGTTAGAAATAAGTTCTTTCAACTAGGTTCAGCTTGACAATTTAAAATTTATTGTTATATGTATATATTATTCAAAGACCTTACATGACTTTGGATGATGTGCATTTTTCAAAGACTTTAAATTTTTAATAATCTTTGATAAGATGTTGCCCAGATGGTGGTCCTTTGACCTATATCTACGCTAATTGTTTGACGGAGTTGAGATTAAAAGACATGAAAATTTGCTAACCAAATAAGCTCAACTTGTCTCTTACAAAGGCAACATAAATTGATCTAATCAAATTATGACATATGATGATTGGGTCTAAAGACAAATAAGCACGAGTCCTGCACTGGTCATAGTGTTGACAATCAGCCTCAATTGTAGAGATCCACTAGTGTAACCCACACGGCATCATTTTCAAGAAATAATAATAAAAAAAACAAAGACAAATAAACACAAGTCCACTAAAGTAAATTGAGACAAACCCGAGTAAAGTCCAAGATCCATTAAAGACTATAAACAACTATTAAGACTGGACCAACTAGATGGTAGGGGTATAATCAGTTTGGTTCGGGTCGGTTTTAGGGTTGATTAACTTTAAATCGAAAATGAACCAAATATATCACTTTTATAAACTTAACGAATCGAGCTGAACTGCAACTCCAACTAAACCACAAAAATCGATTTGATTCAGTTCGATTTATCGATTTTATCGATTCGACCGGATCATTATGCACCCCTACTAGATGGGCCACAAAAGCCCAAATCAGTGCTTCCATCTTGACACAATGCATTTGTAAATATAGAAAATATCTTTTCTTCTAAAAAGTAGCCTTGATCAATAAAATTTTTCAAGATGTGATAGGCTTTATCAGTGCTTCCATCCCCACATAAGGTATTGATCAAGATGCCATACTTTGAAGATGAGCAGATGCAACATTCATGGTACTTTGAATTCACTCAGGAAGAATTTGAATATATAAATTAAAAGTTAAAATAGTCTATCTTGAAAAATATCGGACATTACAAGTGATCAGGATAGATATATATAAGGGAATCATTTGAAGTTGAGATCATGAATGGATGACAGAATTTACGATCGTCGACTTTGATCATGCCACTAGACAGGCTTAGGACAGAAGGATGAAGCGTGCAAAGTCAATCGTGCACTTGAAAGACTTCCTTACTTTATTTTGAATAACAATCCACATGACGAAGTTAAGGAGATTAAAAAAAACTCTTTATCTTCAAATTAGAAAACCCAAACAATAGAAGCAAAATGGAAAAAAGATTAGGATGCCCCAGCCCATTGGGCGAACTCCATCCATCTTCTTTCCTTCTTTCTACTTTTACGGTTAAATGACCTGGTTAAGGATTTATCCGGCGTAAGATATCACATTGTTCGAAGAACTCTAAATGCGTAAAACAACAAAAATCTCATAATAACAATAGAACACAAAAAAGAGAAAAAAAAAACCTCAGAAAGTCCACAAAATTCAAATTAAATAAACAAATGAGAGAATTTGTACTTAACCAAAGAAAAAACAAAGAATTTCGAACCTATAACATTTTCATCTGGATATATATCTTAACTAGTTGAGCTCTTATGTTAGCAATCGTGACTTTTTTAAGTGTCACGTAATTCCTAAAGTTATTACTTTTCATGACATTTGAAAAACGTTGCAAGTAAATAAAAATAGTGTACATGTCTCTAACATTTCATGACATTTTTTAAGTGTCATTGAATCCCAATTTTTATTAACTTTTTGTGACATTTAAAAATGTCATAAATAACAAAACAGAAAGGGTAAATTTCCACTTTTTCTCGCCACAGTTGCACCTCCAACCTTTTATGACATTTTTTAACTATGATTCTATTCTAATATTTATTTACTTTTCGTGACTTTTAAAAATATCATAAATAATAAAAAATTCGTAAATCTCTTTTTTTTTTCCTGTCAAAATAGGTTAGAGACAAGTACTGATTATCATGTTGGCACTAAACTTATAATTTAACAAGTTAATTACTTTAGGTCTCATTTGGTAATATTTTTTGCTGGTTTTATATTTTCGAAAATAAAACTTATAAAACCTACTTCACCTACCATATGTTTCTTTATAATCTAAGCGTACAAAAGTAAAAAATGTAAATAAATTCAAACATGTTTTTTTTCTTCCCTTTTTACCTGAAGCTAAGAAACATGAAGAACACGCTAAAGAAATTGCAAGGCAGGCCACCATAAAATTTAAAAACGAAATCATCATCAAATAAGACATTAGTTATATAATTGCTACTATCCCGTCACTTAATATTCATCCAACTTATATAGCTTCAATACACGTCTAGAATGACAGCTGGCATGGCAGTGGGAAAGACAAGCCATGTGGGGGAGAAACTTTTGTCAGCAGTCTCCAAGTGTGCATCTCAATTTGCACACAAATTTCCAAGTGTTGGTATTCAGAGCGGCAGTTGAACAGCACAGAGAATGAAAAAAGTTTTATGAAGTACCATACTTATTTTGACCCCACCATGTTTTTACGTTTATAATAATTTTTTAATGTTGGTGGACCCACGTCATTTTTAATGCAATACTAACATGATAGACAATGAATGAAAGGAGATAGACAATGAATGGAAGGAGTATCCATCCTCCTATAGTACCAAAAATTTCTCCATGTATCAGTAGCATTTTAGAATGACGTGGAATTCACGTAAAGTTGTAAATAGAAAAAGTATACTATTGTAGCACTAAATTTTTCTCATCAAGCACGAGTTGTGACCTTGATTCCATGTTATTGTGGCACTCGTGCTCTATTATAGTCCATCGTATTAAAAACTCTAGATCCTTTTAAGTGTAATGCACCGACAATTAGAGCCCACCATATAGCATATTCTCTCACCTGCATCTTGGTATCTGAACTCAACCTTTCTTTTTATTTTGATCACTAAACTTTTAAAACATCCATCTTGATTTTGAACTTTTCGTTTCCTTTATTTTAATTTTTAAAAATTTATATCTATTTTAGCCCATGAACTTTTTTTAAAATAATTTTGATCCTTATTTTTATTTTACTTTTAATAAAATAGATATGATAGGCTTCAAGTATGGATATTTTTATACTAACATAAACATATATTAGAGCCACATAAGTCCGTGGAAATAAGCATGAGTGAGTAGATAGGGTATCAAAATAAAACCAATAATTAAAATGATTTAAAAAAAAAAGGTACTAAAATAAACATTTTAAAAGTTGAAGGACTCAAATCCATAGTTTACCAAAAAGTTCAAAAAAACTGGAATAAATATTTTCAATATCAAAGTAAAAAGAAAAAAAAGAACATATTTAGGCATCAAGATCTAATGTGGGATTTATACCTTTAACTATTTTTCTAAGTGAGCGGTGGGTTTCCTCATGCTAATTGATGGTTCCCATCTCATATTTATCACAGCTAGTTTACTCAGCAGTAGTTGGCACCTGTCTCTTACCAAAAGGTCATGTGTTATCTCCACCTCCATTGGTTACTAAAATATATATATATCACATATCACAAATTCGTTCAGTTATTATCATCCCTCTTTCTCGTTGTCTCTCCCAACATGTCATGAGCATTAATATTCGCTCTTTGTCATTGTCAAAATTACTTCTCTTCCCATTGATGATTTTGAAAAAATCAATTATGTTATAATATATATTTTTTTTTCAAAATTACTACTTCTATCGTCACTCCCAAATATACCCTTAATGTAGTAAGATTTGGTACACAGAGCTGATTAGATTGACCAAACCACTTTGATGTTGAGGTATCACATATTTGTCAATCTCATGGCAAAGACAGAAATCAGAGTTGTCCTCTGAGATTGTATGAGATGGCCAAAAAGACCGTTGGGTGTTAAAAAAGCTACTACTTCTCTGGCTCTCCATGCCATTTTTTCCTTTAGGGCTTAAAACAAATATTTGTTCGATTGTGTACACTTTCGTTCAGTTACGTTCATTTTAGTCTCTTTTTTTTAATTTTTTTTTATTTGAGTGCAACATGTGAGGGTGGGAGATCGAACTCACAACCTCTTGGTTGGAGATATATGTCAATTACAGCTATGCTTGCTTTGACATGTTCATTTGAGTTTTTATACTTATAAAATATCTATTTTGGTTTCTATACCTCTAAAAAGTGACCATTTATTCTAACATAAAGTTTATACACGATGCTAAATTGTGATGGAAAGAAATGAAATAAAAAATAAAAATGAAAGAACAAAAAATAGTCACTTTTAAATACAAAACCAAAATGGACATTTTAAAAGTACACTAACCGAAATGGTATTTAAACCATTTTCAACTACAAGAAGAGATTATCCTCTTTGACATGTTTTTGAAGATGAATCTGGGCAATACCCTCTCATTAGCCTAAAGCTTCCTTTATCTTGTCCTAGATATAGTTTGAATGATCTTTTGGCTCCTTGAAAAGTTTTCTGTGAGCTTGGACGTTTTTGGACAACCCATCTTAGATATTTCATATCATCAATAAAATATTGCTCCTATCAAATATATGAATACAATCGGTAAAAAGGGTCCCCTTTGCTGCCAAAAGTTGTAAAGAAAAAATATTACATCATAATATTGTGGTGTCAAAAGCTAATCCACATTAGCATCATGTTCTTGGCAGCCATCAATATAGGAATACTATGAATTCTCCAATTGAATGATAACATATTTTGGTGGTCAAAATCAGAATCGACACATATAAACACCTACTTAGTTCAGAGTCATCAGTAGGTAGAAAACGGACCCTTCGTACCTGCCGACCTGATCCATGTTGAGCTAAGATGAACAAACCATGTCAACTGTCCTGAGGAATCCGACCTCAGATTTGACCAACCGACCTGGGGCCCGACAGTCGTAATCGTCGATCGCAACGACTTTGTCTCCACTGCCTGCCTATAAAAGGGACACTCACCCCACTATTCATGTATGCAATTCCTTCGAGAACGACTTGATACAGCTCAAGCTCACACTAATTTGGACTTCGGAGTGTTTGTTCCTTGTGCAGATTTCATCTAGACCACACCTTGGAGCTCGTAAACCAACCTATGAGCTTGGCGGAAAACAACATCGACAACAACTTTCGTGCACATTATTAGGACTTAATTTGACTATAATTTCTTCATCTGTAAACTTCAAGCAATTTAGACATGAAGACTGTATCTAGAAAGAAATAAATAGAATCTATTGGGAGACATTTCACCACCTCTATGTATAATGAGGGGAAATTGTTCTATATAATGATTTAGACTTTAAAGACATTATGAAGTTATCCATTCCACAGACATTTAGAAACATGGTTCTACATATCTTTGACTCTAACTCTAGCATCAGCCATTTAAAAATGAAAAAACAAAACAAAAACCTAACCTCAGTCTTGTTCAGATTCAAATTTTTTGAGTGCGAGTTTTGGTCTAGTGGTTTCGCAGTAATTTAGACTCTGTTTAATTATAACCATTTTATTTTTCATTTTATATTTTTGAAAATTAAGCTTGTTAAAATACAACACTAACTTTTAAATGTATTAGTCTTTCTAGATTGTTCTTGAAGATCCTAAATATTCTAAAGAAAAGACTCTATATGTATCTTAGCTTAGGCTCCAAGAGATTATAAAGAATTCCTCTGGATAAGGATACATTAAGAAGTATCTAGAATACTTTATAGAGGGATTTATAATAATCTATTCACTTGGACTCCAATGATTCTTCTCCTATAAATAGGAGAGATGTCCCTATAAGTGAATCAAGTGAAGATAGTGAATTAAGAGTAGTGAGTGAAGAAAGTGAGGAAAGTTAGAAATTGTGAGAGAGTCTTCTCTAAAAGAGTACATGTCCATATTCATACTTTCCACTAAAATTTTATTTATTCAAGCGATTGTCTCTTTCCTTTTGTACTAATTTATTCAATAAGTGGTATAAGAGACAAGTTGCATAGCTTACTTTGGTGGAGCTTCTAAAGATAACGGATAGTCTGGGACTATGAAGCTTGTTGTCTGGGACATAACTTTTTTGTGGAGTGCATTCATCACTACAAGATGATGGAAGGAAACCTTCGAGTTGTTGGAAGAATCAAGAAGCTCAACACGCAAAAGTACAAAACATGGTCTACTTGCATGGAGTCGTACATATCTCCAAGGACAAGACTTATGGGAAGTTGTTGGAGGCAGTGAAGTCATGCCACCAGAGGATGCTACAACCTTGAAGAAATGGAAAATCAAGGCAGGTAAGGCATGTTTGCTATCAAAACTACTATTCATTAAGAAATGTTGGAGCACATTAGGAATGAAGGGACCCCTAAAGTGGCATGAGACACGTTTGCTTCACTCTTTTCAAAGAAAAATGATGCAAGGTTGTAGCTTCTGGAGAACGAGCTTCTTTCAGTTGCTTATAGAGAGATATAATCAATCAGTAATTCAACAAGGTAAAAACTCTTGAAATCCCTAAATAGATCCTAATGCTACTACTTCAGAGTCAAGAATGAGGAGGATTATTATCCATGGCCTCAAACCCGAGTATAGAAGTTTTATTACTGTTGTTCAAGGTTGGTCAGTCCAACCTTCTCTTATTGACCTAGAAAATATGCTTACCGATCAAGAAACATTGGTCAAACAAATTTCAGGGGTCACACTAAAGAGAAATAATGAAGAAGCACTCTTTAGTGGTCAAAGAAAATGTCATCTAAAATATCAAAAGAAGAAGTAGGATCAAGAGGAGATGAAGAAACGCAGGAATGCTCTCAAGTAGGGGGAGCTAATAAAAATAATAAAAAAAATGAGCATAGAAGAAAAGACGAATGCTATAATTATGAAAAAATAGGCCATTATACTCGAGATTGTCGTCTACAGAAGAGGTTGGTAGAAAGCAATGTAGCGACCTTCCAAATGGAGAGCATTAGTAAAGAGAAATGGGATTTAGAGACTTTTTTTGTGTTAGTATAATCTAACTCACAATCAACATCCAATGCGGTGGAGAAAGAAGACTTTGGCTCTCCATGCAAAACAAGTAAGTTATGAGAAAAATCTGATTGTCGATTCAAGCTGCTCTAACCATATGATAGGTGGTAAAAGGAAGCCGCAGAATATGACAGAATACAAAGGGGGTCAAGTTGTTGTAACTGCAAACAACTCGAAAGTGCCAATAATTAGTATCGACAAGACTGTGGAATTGTGTCACTCAAATTCAAATGAAGTAAAGTTGGAGAACATATTTTATGTTCCTGGGAGGGAGAAGAATTTGGTGCCAATACCTCAATTAACGTCAGCAGGTTACTTTGTTTTGTTTGGTCCTGACGGTGTGTGTATCAAGATCTCCAAGTTAATGGTACGCTAGCTGTTGATGGAACGGAGAAAAATAGACTCCATTTTTTGACACGTCAACAGAGACTACCTACGTGAATCATTCTTTGAGGTGAAAATTTTGTTGCATGCACGACTTGATCATATCAACTACAACAAATTGAAAATGATGATGAGCAGGTCCATGCTCAAGGTTCAAGTTGATGTTGGCAAAGATATGACATGTGTTGGATACCAGTATGAGAAGGCGCATCAACCACTATTAAAGGAGTCTGAATTCAATGCACGACAAACATTAGAGCTAATGCACTTTGATGATGAAAACACCTTCAAAGAACGATCAATACAAGAGATGAGTAAAGTACGATAAACTTCAATATAAGTTGAAGAAGATCTTCTAGAAGAAAACAACGAAGACGAAAAAGAACATTTAAGGACAGATGGATCTTGGCAGAGTGGAGTACAAAATAAAGAGCCATAATTGCTAAGGCCAAAGAGACAAAGAAAACCAAATCCCATATATGTTACTGCAACTTTAGCAACATATGAAGAAGCATCTCAGAACATCCAATGGAGAAAGGCCATGGAAGAAGAAGTGGATGCATTAAAAAGAAACCAAACAAAGGATTTGGTGCTAGAGGGCTAGGACCATCAAAGCATGGAGAGTTCCAGCAACAACACATGATGGTCAAAAGAGCTCGAATAGTTAGTGTTGAGGAGGAGTATTACAATATACAACACCAATTATCTAGAAGCTTCTTTGAGTCTCCACATATCTCTCTTAAATGTATTAGTCTTTCTAGATTGTTTTTGAAAATTGTAAATTAGTATCTAAAAAAATACTCTATAAATATATTAACTTACACTCTGTTATAGGAAGCAAAACGGTCCCAACAAGAATGAGAATCAGATCGGGAAGAAGGAAGAACCCGAAACTACTACCAACTGCGACCGACTCATAACCTAAGGGTCGGCCCACTCAACGGCCGACCCGACCTTGGCGCCGAAGTCGAGAACACCTCTCGACTTCTCTCTCGGTCCCTGTCCCGGTTGACTTGTGTTTGTAGAACCTCGACCCTGTTCTGAGGTTGGAGCCCGAAACGAAGCATCTCACAGTCCAAGAAGCCCGATGATGTGAATGACCTAGGGTTCAAATAATGAAACCCTAGGAGGGAGGAAAAACTATAAATAAGGAAAGGGGTCACACCTAAAAGGTACGCCTGAAACCCCCTACTCTCTTCCTACTCTCCTCACTCGATTTCTTCGATACTAGCTTAAGCATCGGAGCCCGTGTGGCCAAAGCCACATCGGTCTAGGGTTGTTCGGTTTTGCAAGTATCCGGTCCTGTGAGTATCGAGCTTGGTACACATTTGGCGAGAACTAAAGAGGCCAAATTTCCAGCATCAACATGCTCCAAGGGATTCTAGAGAATTCCTTTGGATAAGGATACATTAAAAAGTATCTAGGATACTTTACAGAGGAATTTAGAAAAATCTATTTACTCGAGCTCCAATGATCCTTCTCCTATAAATAGGAGAGATGTCCCCATAGGTGAATCAAATGAAGAGAGCGAATCAAGAGTAGTGAGTAAAGAAAGTGAGAAAATTTAGAAATTGTAAAAGAGTTTTCTCTCCAAGAGTGTCCATATTCATACTTTCCTAATAAAAGTTTATTTCTTCAAGCGATTGTCTCTTTCCTTCCGTGCTAATTTATTCAGTAAAGCTTACAACCATTGATTCAACCTAGGTATCCCTTTGTATTGTTACCAATTTTTTAAAAAACATTTTCAAAATTGGAGCCAATTTTTGAAAAAAAAATAATAATAATTTCCAAAAATTTGTTTGTTTTTAAAATTTGGTTAAGAATTCAAATATATTAGAAAGAAATGTGAAAAAGATACCAAAGAAATTGTGAGAAAACAACTCTAATTTATAAGTATTGAAAACTAAAAACGAAATTGTTATCAAATATTAGCTACCAACTCTATGAGACAAAAGTAGAGATTTTAAAGTAATGCGAGAAAGCTTAGCTCAAAGTGTAGCATTCTAATTCTGCTTTTTATTTCATAGGAAACCAAACCATTTTCATTGATTGAATCAAAAGAGGGACCGAAGCCACAGAATAAAAAATATAATAATTGTTTATGCAAGGATATGCACAACAGTATATTTCAGATTGCAGCTCGAACTCGGCCTCCGGACCGATCTGAATACTTAGGCGGACCTGCACAAAAAGGTGAGCACTCCGACGATCAAGTCAGTATAGGTCGGATTCCCAGTTTAGTTCGAGGTCAGAAATCATCGTACCTGATCGTGGAGTGAAGTCCTCTACTTATGGGTGGTAGTCCCGCTAATCTCGCGACGGTTACACCCGGTAATCTCGGGACCGACGGTTACACCCGATAATCACGCCGCTGACAGTAGCTCACATCGGCCCCCACCGAGCTTCCCGATAGGTCGGACCTCGGCCAGGTTCACCTCGGCCCTCATACTTATCTGTCAACGCTAGTGGTGGTGATCTCGGCGGTCCGAGCTGGGGCATGACTCATGGGTCATCTTGGAGCACCAATAGGGGTCTTCCACGTGTCCAGAGTATTCTTTTCCCCAAACAATAATAATAAAAAAAAATCTTTCCAATTGGCTACAATCCAGAAAATGTTAATAATAACAAAAATATCTTAGAAGAGGGAGACAAGTGGAGTGTATACTTACAGTAAAATTTTACTTCCGAAGCTTGACTCATAAACTTCAAGTATAAGATTCCGTATTAACTTTTTGACTATTCATTACATATCACAATTAAGTATTCATTCTTTACTACTAAAATAAAAGTTAAAAATAATAATGAAAGAAAGGAAGTATCCAACATTTAAAAAAGTCTCAAGTAATTTCCAAGAAGACAAGTGAGTCAGCAAAATACAAAATTCACCAAAATTTAAATATTAAAGGGACATAAGAGTACAAAATATGAAAGGTGAATGAGTTTGTCTCATTTGCACAAAATTTCATCTAAATTAAGTAATATATATAACAAGATTCTCTTTTATAAGTTTTATTAATTCAGAATTTCAACGGTTCTTCGGATTCTAGTTTGATTTTGTCTTCAGGTTTCTCAGCAAATGTGTTCCATCTTGAAAAAGTTCATATCTTTCTAGATAGGTTCTTGTTTTCAAATTCTTTGATTTTGTATAATTTTGGATAAAAATAAATAGTTACCTTTAAAAAATTATTGAAGTTCCAAAATTACTTGAAACAAAAAGTAACTCTAGAAGCCATCAAACTAAACACTCATCTCCAAAAACATCATCTTCAAATCTATAATGTGAAATTGTAATTAAATAAAACTTTTTCATAATCCCTTTAACACATGATTGCATCAAGGTGTTAATGCAGACTCCAATTATCAAAGAAAACAGAAAGCTTTCATAAGAAAAACTAAAAGAGAACCTGGTAAAGTGAGCCTTTCCTTCTATTGCTCCTTTTTCTTGCCTCTTCCTTCTTGAATCCTAGGTTTCTTTTGCTAATGTCTAATCTTAAATGAAGCTAAAAACTATCAACTTTTAATTGCAAATGAGTCTTAAGCAAGAATTGTTTGCAGCAAACTCCACAGCCAAACATACATTTAAACTGCAACGGTAACTTTTTATCTGATAGCAAACTTTCTAGGTTCTAACTATCGTACTACTTTTTTGAATTTCATTGTATTTTTCAGAATCAAGCCTTGAAAAATATGATTGGATCTACAAGAGTGCTTGATGGTCTCTAATACTTTGATGAACGTTCTTTTAATTTAGTAATAAAATAACTCATAATCTTGGTAGTATTATTTTGCTAGGATATTCCAGTTTTTTCTATCTCAAACATTTATTTCCAAATTTATTTATGGGAATTGACTGTTCCTTTGATAATGAAAGTTGCATTTGGGCCAAAAATCATCTTTCTACTTATTTTTCAAAACCTTATAAAGCTTTAAGACTATTTTATCTAATGCATAATGATGTTTGGATCTCTAAGATTAGTACTCACAATGGAAAACGATGATTTGTTTCAAATAGGCATTTATTTCAAGTAGCACGTGCTATAATGTTTTCTCACGACTGCATACTAATAAATAGGATGCCTAATAAGGTTTTAATTAAATCTCAAAATTTCCATTGAGTGCTTTAAATATGTTTTTCCAACATCTCATATATATTATGATTTACCTCTAAAAATTTTTTCGTGTACCATATATGTTTATATAACTAGTCAATTTCGATCCAAACTTGATTTTAGAGCGGTTAAATGTACATTCTTGGATTATCTTTCAAGTTAAAATAGTTATAAGTGTTTTAATCCTCAAACCAAACAACTATTTTAAATATGGATGTGTCATTTTTACAAAATCAACCATATTTTACCCATAACTCTCCCTCGTGGGGAGAAACCAAATTTGGAAGATAATTTTTGGGATACTTCTGTTTTTATTCTTAATCATATTTGTCCTCTAGTTCTTTGATGCCCAGTGTAGAAACTTATCATTCAACGGGAGAAATGCTACAAAATGATTCTACTAATCAAGTTTATGATTTTGAGTTTTATACTTGAAAAAAAAATCGATCAAAGAAACCAAGACCATATAGTTGATCCATCACAAAGCCAATTTGAGACTTCAAGAAATGAAACTGAAAATACTGGTAATCCCCCGTCTATTCCTACTATTCTAAATCCCTCATAGAGCCATACAGAGTCTTTGAGAAATAAAACTGAAAATACTGTCGCTATTCCTAATATTCTAAATTCTTCTCTGGTTGTCTCTGACATTGATGTTCCTATAACCATTAGAAAAGATGTACGAAGCTATACTAACTATCCCATTGCAAACTGTATCAAAAGTTGTCAAATAATCATAAAGCTTTCACATCTAAGATAACTTATTCGTTTGTTCCAATGAATATACATGAATCTTTAGAAGATCCAAATTGAAAACTAGTTGTTATGGATGAGATAGATGCTCTAAAGCAAAATTATACTTGGGAAATAGTAGAGTTGTCAAAAGATAAGAAACCAGTGGGATTTAAATGGGTGTTTACCATAAAATGTAACGGAGATGCTAATATTGAGAGATACAAGGCCAGATTGGTCGCTAAAAGCTTCACTCAAACCTATGGGATTGATTATCAGGAAACATTTGTTCCCGTTGCCACAATTAACTGTATTAGAGTTGTGGGTTTGTAAGGAGTGGAAACAAAGCCCCACATTGGTTAGAGAAGAAAGTGATCTATGGTATATTAGAAAGGACAATTATCTTCATTGGTATGAGGCCTTTTTGGTGGAAGCAAAAGCAAAACCTATAAATTTCTTCAGAGCCAAGCAGACCATATTTTGATTGTTTTGATGATGAAGCAGGTTTAGCTAATCTCAAGAAAAAAATTTGCAATTGAATTTCAAATCAAGGACCTAGGAACATTGAAATGTTTTATAGGGATGAAATTTGCAAGATTGATGAAAGGTATTTTTGTTAATCAAAGAAAATATGTTCTTGACTTACTTAGAGAAACGGGACTACTTGTTTACAAAATTGCATAAACTTCTATAGAATCTAACTTGAAATTACAAGTATCTGTCTTATACGACCTGATGATAAGTCTCCAAAAGAGAGTTATTATGGTATTATATTGGGCTAAATTGAGTGCAAATGAGAAAGACTTAGATATAAAAGCTCAGGAATTAAGTGAGAAATAGAAAAATCATATATGAATTCCTTACTTTATTAATTGTGGAAAAGTTCTAGCTTATCTCTATTGTTTTTGGGTTGATTTTTCAGAATCTGGAAGTATTAGAAGCAGAGTTGTAGAAGTAGAAGGAATTACTAGAACTTTCAAATGTTAGAGCGCCTAATGCTGGAGCATTGCTCACGGCAAACATATCTCGGCAGTGCAGTAAATATGTTTTTAGTGGAATTTACCCGCATTCGTACACCTGAGATTTGTTGCCCTAAAATCGAGGGACATTTTAAAAGGCCCATTCTCATAAATATCCATCAACTCGGATCCCAAGAGGAATGTTCAGACAGGTACCCAAAAAGATAGAGAGAAAATACCTATTTTTGAGTGGTGGAGGTAGCAGCTGCTCGTGACGTTTTCCGGTGGGTTTAGGACTGAATTTATGAAGTGCTTGGGCTGATGTCCTTACTACTCATAATAGGTTAGGTTGTAACTCTCTTCTTATTTTTCTTCTTTTTCCAGTTATGAACTAAACTTGTGTGCGAGGAGGCGGTATGTTTTAGAACGGACAACTTGTTGTAGCTAGACACATTTTCGCTACTAAGTACAAATGTTTTTATTGTTTATGGCTCTGAACGATTGACAAACCTTTGGAACTAATTGTTTTGTATGATTCAGAAGAATGTATCAAAAAAACATGGTTGGCTTTGCTTAATGTTAGTCTACATTTTTAGTTAGATTGTGGATTTCTAGGAATAGGGTTCACGTAATATTGCTCTTAAACTATTTTGTATGCTCAATTCTTAGTAACAGAAGTTGTGAGATGTTGTTACCTGGGTATTCCGAAAGGAAACCAAGTCTGGTTGAGCAGTAGCAAGTGTGTCGATGTTGAAGCACAAGCTGGTTTCGATATTTTAAAACGCAACTAGTCTCCCTCGTTGATATTTGAAAACACAACTAGCCTTCCTCGTGTTTTCACCTTGTCTAAATATTATTTTGCAGTCGCATCTCTTGTCCTAACATCTGTCTCTTTGTTGTTTTGTTGCCTCGGTTGCATTTGGTTTTTTTATTCTCGCTGTTATTTTCTGCTATTTTTTCTTCTCTCTGTTTTATTTTAATTGTGTTTGGTTACCCATTGCATAATTCTATTGTCTTAGTTTTTAGTATTTTTAAGCTAAGATTTCAAGTAAAAAGTACATTCCCGGTGGTACGACCTAGTTTATTACTACACTCAATTTTTGGGGTATACTTACATCTTGTTTGCACAAGAGTTGTGGGAATCATAACACCTGATATTGCGTTTGTTGTAATCATGGTAAGTCAATTTATGCATGCACCTAGACCGACTCATTTTGAAACTGCCTACAAAATATCGAGATATTTGAAAGGAAATCCTTGAAAGGGTATTTTATTGAAAAGGAATAATCACTTACAAGTAGAAATTTATACTGATACTGGGCTGGAAGTACTATTGATAGAAGATCTAATTCTAGTTACTATTCTTTTGTTGGAGGAAATCTGGTTAAATGGCGAAGCAAAAAATAAAATATGGTGGCCAAGAGTAGCGCTGAAGCAGAATTTAGAACCATAACCCAAAGAATTTGTGAAGGTTTATAGATCAAAATGATAATTGAAGAAATGAAGCTTCCTCAAACGCCTAATTTATTGTGACAACAAAGTTGTCATATCTATAGCTCATAACTCATTTCTACGTGACAAGACAAAATAGATTGAGGTTAAGAAACATTTTATTAAAGAAAAGATTAATATAGTTGCAATATGTATTTCTTATCTTCCAACGACAACAAATTGCTGATGTACTAGCTAACAGACTTTCAAAGAAGCAATTCAACAAGTTGAATAAAGCAATTCGACAAGCTGAATATAGAAGAAATCTCATCTTTAGACCAGCTTGAAGGGGAGTGTTGGAATTTTCAATATTTATAAATATTTATGTAAATATTAGTTAGCAATTTTCTAGTCTAGTGCAATAGGTTTCCTATTCTTTACTGTAATAGGTCTCTTATTCCTTTTTCCATTAGTATGTCTTTAGGTTGCACATATTGAAATATAACATAATATTTCTATCCTCTTAAAATTAAGACATTTAACAACAAAAATGAAGAAGACGATTAAGAGACAAAAGAAAGAGAGGCGAGAAGGGAGATGAAGAGCGAAGTGGAAGAAGATGAAGATAGAAAATAGGACTCGAGAGAGAGGATAAATGAGAAGGATAAGAGAGGAAATGAAGGAAAGCAATGAACGAGGGGAGATGAAAGAGTGATATGAAAATAAAAAATAAAAAAAAAATTAAAGTAATTATTCTTATGCATAAAATGCATGAGTAATCAGTCAAAGCATATGAGTAATCAGTCAAAGCATATAAGTAATCAGTCAATCAGATCGATATTTTAGATTTGTTTGCTCATCCCTACAATAAACTACTAATTATAAATAATATAAAAGAAAAGGCAATTAATATTATACTTACTAAAAATAAAAATCAATAATTATTTTTAGATTAACGAGAGATACTTATATATTTTTTTTTCTTTAGAAATATGAGGTATATACAGTAGGTGAGACAAGAATTGGCAATAGAAAAAGAGAGATAAATGTAACCAATATGAGAGATAGGGATAAGTTTACCATTGCCAACGGTGGCTTGCTATGCAGTCATATAGAGAATAATATTACAAAATACTTCATTCCTTGTTCCTATTTGAAATATTAACTCTCTATCAACATTCCACCACCAATAATGCAATCCCACTTGGATCATCCAAAAGCAATCAAATAACACACCCCTGTTCAAATTGATGAATGTTCATCTCATGAATCTAATCTTTCTGAATTTATGAAATTTAGAATTGACAAACTCAAGTTTACATAACTCTATATTTGACTCGTGAATCTATAATTTGTAAAAGCAAAAATGTAATATAGAAAGTAGGCTTTGAGTTTACATAACTACTAGGATTAGAAAGCTCTTAAGTTGTGATAAACAAACCTACGTCCAAGCTCAATGCAGTGTAATTTTTTTTTTTTTTTTTTGTGGATAATTTGGAGTCGGAGCTTTACTCACCTCTTGGCACTCGCGCCCGCCCCAAGGCCCACAAGCTCAACGTAGTTAGTTACACAAAATTTTACTTTTTCTTATAGAAGTATATATATGTACAAGAGGGGGCGGCAAAAAGACAAAGGGGTAGAAAAAGTGACACAGAACCAAGAACATGTAAACAGGACACATTAAAATGCCTCAATGACTCCCACTTGAACATACGGCCAATCCTTCAAAAAGTCAGCAGCAATCACGTTCATTTGATCCATACCTTCAAGTTAAGGCTATAGGGGTAAAAAAGTCCACAGCATCTCATGTGGAAAACGCATTCCAGCGCTAGAGAAACACGTGGCATGCTGTTGTATCGTAGAAGATCAGTCAGCATCACCAAGGCCATCACTCCCATCTCCTTTCTTGGAAATAGGTGCATAGTGAGAGCTTCCCTTCTTGGTTTGTGAAGCAATTTCGGCATTCTTCCTCAGAACAGCTCCAGGTGATGGGTATGGCCGCTGTTGAAATAGAGGACCCTGCCAATTTCACCATGTATGAGGGGAACCAATTATCCACAGCAAAGTATTTCCATTACAAAGAGGGGGGAAAAAACTAAGATCCTACACAATGAAGATTTGATAGAGGAACAAGAGGACAACCCATGTTCTAGCCACTATCTTGTGTTCATTGCAGACTATAGAATCAGTACAAGTCATAGAGAAGACTCGTGGCATCGTGAAAGAACTGTTTTAAGATTGGCAGAAAAAACAAAGTGTCGTGCTAGAAAAATATCACAGAAATGAACATGAAAGCATGGTTAATATTTTCAATTATTTCCTGTTCAGTGTGCAATTTGTCTTTTGGAAAATGTATTGGCATTCTAAAACATAAACGTTGAGCATTCAAATGTATACGGGAAGTTTTGGTATTTATATGCTGTACGTGACATTTCCATACATGAAATAACAAATGAGATACTGATGTAGCCGTGTATGGCCTTTCGGATAGCTTTAAGTCTTAAAGCTTAGCTTGTAGCTGGATTTCTTTTAAAACATCATTTTTACTGTGTAGTAACTACAAGTTACTATTAGTTTGTTAGTTGGTTGGTTAAGATCTCCCTATAAATAGAGATCCTCTCTTAATAAAGGCAATTGAGATATTCTTACTTTTCATTGAGTTTACTCTCCACCAGATACAGGTGGACTAGTTGCAACCTAAAGTACGAACTTAATCGTTCTTTGAAGTTCAAAATTCAACAAAATGATTAGTTACTACTTACTGTAGCAGTAGTATCTGCTGCTCGAGGTTGTACTCCTTTTAGACCCACAACCCTGGAAAGTAAATAAAACAATTAACTATCATCACTCCCCTTATTGGCAGAAATCCTAGATAATCAATCAGTATTAAACCCAGAAAGCTAATTTTCGAACACCTACCAGCCACCACGAGGAGCATCTGAATAGGAGCTAGGGTCCATCGGATCCAATTCATCATCCTCGCTGTAGGATCGCTTCCTACTTTCTCGTTTTCCACCTTTCCCCATTGGAGGTTTCCATTTGGACCTGGCAATCCATTTTCTATAGCTTAATAATCTACTCTTTCCCTATTTGTGGACAGAGTAATGCATCCGCTTCCCCGGAAAGACGTGCAGTGTAAACTTTACATTACAAAAACTAGGAAAAGAAAATACATAAAGAAGTGTACCAAAAAGTTCGATGAAGTATATTTAATAATAAACAACAACCATAATTCATGTACATATAGATTTGTATCTACATATTAAGTCATGAAAATATAATGATACTGGCGCTAAGACAATTCCAACTGTTATTAGGATAAAACTAGCAATATTATTAGGGTATTAAGAGTATTGGGGGGATTTTGTTATAAATAGGGTGTGGGAGTCTAGTGTGGTTTAGGCTTGAGTAAGAATATTCAAGAGTGGGGAGGGTCCAAGTACCACAAATTAGTAGTTATTTTATCTTTATATTTCAATATTATTCTAATGGTTTGGGTCATATCATAATTCCTAGAACCATCGGGAGTGTTCACTAAATCTGCCTTCAATCTCCTCAACACTCAACCTGACCAATTGGCTCCCACCCTTTACCTTTGCCTATGGCAAGGAAAATGTCCCAAGAAAATCAAATTTTTTTGCTAGGAGCTCAGCCATTGGGCTTTGAATACACATGACAGGATACAGAGGAAGCACCCTTACATATCACTCTCCCCTCACTACTGTCACCTCTGTTTTGGAGCATCAGAGACACAAGGTCACCTCTTTATTTTCTGTCCTTTTGCCACTCGTTTTAGGAACAGTGTTCTCTTGGCTTTTGGATGGTCAACAGCTATTCATTCGCAACCAGCCATTCTTCTAGATTGTTTTTTGCCGGGTTATGGTTTCATGAAGAAATTTCAAGGTCTGAAAGGGGTGCTCACCAACTGGAACAGAGAGGTTTTTGGCCCCATTGGCCTCAAGAAGATGGATCTTATGAAAGCCATAGATGCTTTGGATAGAGAGGAAGAAGTTCATTCTCTCTCTGAAGATGATTTCAATAGAAGACAGGGGCTAAAAGAGTGCTTGATTGAAACTACTTTCAGTGAGCAAAGATTGTAGATGCAGAAAGGGAAAATAAAATGGCTGCAAGGAGACGAGAACACGAACTTCTTTCACCGATGGATTGCATACAAGAAAAACCGAGCCTACATAGCTGAAATTCAAACTGAACAGGGCACCTCTTTGACTAAATGGGAAGATATAGAATCAGAATTCTTGAGATATTTCTCCTCCTTGTACTCCACCACCATGGACAGAGGCTTTCTATTTGAGAATTTGGATTGGGTTCCCCTCCAAGACTCCCATATGGCTCTTCTAGAAAACCCTTTCACAGCGGATGAGATAGGACAGACAGTGGCAGATTTGGGCACTCTTAAATCTCCGGGTCCGGATGGTATGAGCAATGAATTTTTGAAAAAGGCTTGAAACATTATTAAACCGGATTTGGTTACTGTGTTCCACGATTTTTTCGAGAAGGGAATTGTCAACCAGAAGACTAACGAAGCCTACATTTGTTTGATTTCCAAAAACTCAAACCCTCTTAAAGTCAAAGATTATAGGCCCATTAGTCTGGTCACTTCTTTATACAAAATTATTGCTAAGGTGCTTACTGCCCGTTTGAAACAAGTGCTCCCTAGCATTATTCATGATGCCCAAGCAGCTTTTGTAGAAGGTCGGAAAATCCTTGATGCTATTATGGTGGCTTCTAAGACAGTGAGTCAGTAGAAGAACTCGAAGAAAAAAGGCTTTCTCCTCAAACTTGATTTCGAAAAGGCTTGTGATAAGGTAGACTGGGATCTCCTAGATGTTGTTCTGGAGGCAAAAGGGTTTGGGGTTCGGTGGCGTAGGTGGATTAGGGGGTGCCTTTCTTCTACCAACTTTTCTGAGGCCAAGAGGGGCTTAAGACAAGGGGATCCCCTCTCCCCTTTTCTCTTCACGATTGTGGGTGATGCGTTGAGTAGATTAATTCACTTTTGTAATGAGAGGAATATTCTCAAAGGTTTCAATATTGGAAATAGTTCCTTAGAGGTGACTCACCTCCAATATGCCGACGATGTGCTTATTTTCTGCCCTTTTCAGCTCAATTAATGGAGAATTGGTGGGGTCTCATTCATGTGTTTTTATTGGCATCGGGTCTTTCCCTGAATGTCTCAAAAACTGCTGTGATTGGTGTTAATTGCACAAGGTCAGAGGTTAGCTTCTGGACTTCCTCTTTTGGCTACAAGATGAATTCTTTCCCTTTTAATTATCTAGGTTTCCCCCTCGGAGAGAACCACAAGACCACTACTTTTTGGGCTCCGGTGGTGGACAAAATGCACAAAAGACTCCAAAAATGGAGTTCTTTGCTTCTTTCCAAGGGTGGTAGGCTTACTCTTGCTCAGTCGGTCCTCAATAGTATCCCCATATACTTCTTTTCGATTCTCAAAGCTCCAGAGACAGTCATAAAGTCTATGGAGAAGCTTATGCGGGACTTCATATGGAACGGTGGGATTTCTAGATCGGTGGGGAATTTGGTGAAGTGGTCTTGGTCGGCTTTGCCTCATAAACAGGGGGGCATTGGAATTGGTTCTTTGAGGCTAAGGAACAATTCTCTATTAATGAAATGATTATGGCAGTTCACAATGGAAAGAGATAGCCTTTGGAGACGAGTGATAGCCAATATTTATGGTGTGGAGTCTTTTGGTTGGTGGACAAAACCTTCGGGTGGTTCTTCCATTGGTAGATCGTGGAGGGACATACAAGGGAACCTTAGAGCTTTTCAAAAGTTCTCCTTCTTCAAAATATCCTCGGGGGTCCAAGTCAGATTTTGGGAGGACTCATGGATTGATTCTGCCCCTCTTTCCACCACTTTCCCAGATTTGTTTGCGTTATCCTCCAAGAAAGGTATGTCCATTGCGGATTGTTGGTGTGTAAAGGCCTCAACCTGGAATCTTGGTTTCAGGAGGAATCTCTTTGAAAGGGAAGTGAGTAGATGGGCAAACTTCACTGGAAAAATAGAAGGTGCAGCTATCAGAAATGGAAGGGACATTTTATGGTGGAAAGCGGACCCATCCGGCCGTTTCACAGTCAATTCAGCCTTCATGGCTCTCACGTCCCCTTCTCCTAAACTTAATTCAGCTACTACAAGCTTGATATGGAATTTTAAAATCCCAAAGGTAAAATTCTTCATTTGGACTTTGTTCTATAGAGGGGTAAATACCACAGAGAAACTTCAAAGGAAATTACCTCATTGGACTCTTTCTCCTTCTGTGTGCACAATGTGTATGAGCAACAATGAAATAGTGGACCACCTTTTTCTCCATTGCCCTTTTGTTTCCAAATTTTGAGGGTTTATAGCTTCTTTGCTAGATTTCTCTCTTTCTTTCTCTGTATTCCTAGAAGAATTGAGGATTTCATTGCTGAAGGTTATGGAGGAAGGCAGCTCAAGGGCAAAGCTTGGGTTCTTTGGAATTGTGGGGCCAAGGCTCTATTATAATCGATATGGAAGGAACGGAATAGTCGGCTTTTTGAAGATAAGTTGATTTTGTTAGATTCTTTTTGTGTGAATATTAAGTATCTAGCTTCTTGGTGGACTTTACTACACAAGAAAGTTTTTTGTAACTACAATCTTCTTTTGCTTACACAAGATTGGAAAGCGGTGATTGTATAGAGCTTTGGGGAGGGTTAGCTCTACCCTCCGCCTTTTGTTTGTATCCCCTTTAGGGGCCTTCT
>NW_019104602.1:34947-86161 GCF_001995035.1 Momordica charantia
AAGAAAGAAAGGAATCTTCGGGTTTTCAATGATAAAACCCTCCCTTTTGGAAACTTTTTTGATAGAATTTTTGTTTTAGCCTTGGGTTGGTGTAAATGTTTCTACCTCCTTTCAACAATTACTCTTTTAATGATCTTATGACAAGTTGGAGAGCTTTCTTGTAATTGCCTTCGGGGCCTTTTGTATATTTCATACCATCAATGAAATATTTGTTTCATATTAAAAAAAGAAATAATTGGTTGATTCTATATCTTAGTAGACAAAGATACTTTATCTACAAACCTATGTACCATGAGAACTCCCGTGGTAAGGGTAACATACTAGCATCCACTGCATCCAAAAAAGCAGAACAGGATGACACATGTTGGATACACGATAATAAATATAACTTTTTCCTTTAATGTCAGACATGGCAAGCATGGAGAAGACATTTTTCTCTAAACGCAAACGAAGCTTTTCATTGATTCTACGAAAAGTACTAAAGGAAAATCAATATGAACCCCAATCAAATGAGCTCACAAGAAAATAGCTCCAAGACAAATAAACTACAAACGGTGAACCATTAAAGAAAGATTTAAGCTAAATAACACCAAGTAGATGCCATAAAGTGTGCCCATGCCTCAATCCTATCGAACTTTTTTTATTTCTTAGTACAATATGTGGGTGTGGGGATTCGAAGTTGATTGAAGGTATGTGCCAATTACCGCTGAGCTAAGCTCGCTTTGGCCTCATTTCTATCAAACTTACCAACCAATTTTTTATCCCTCTTCGAACTATGGCGTCTCTCTCCACTTTCCTTTCCCCTCTTCCAAAACTGACCCCAGACCAGGCTCCTTGTCCCTTATTTCATTGCCAATCTCCTCCACCATGGAAAGTTCTTTTTAATCAATTGTTAAGCTTAGCTTTCACTCATTAGTTGTTCCCAATGGTGACTCTCTCACCTATCACGTCTTTTGTGCTGTTGAAAAAAATAGCTCAAGATAACTTTAGATGTTCATTTTAGAGGTCATTCCTATCTCATGTCAGAGATTGAAGTGTTCAAATCCTTTTTTATGCCGTTTGCACCAACATCTATCAAGTGGCTTTGCAGTGTCTTCAAAAAACCTTATCAGTACTTCAGATACACCAAGTTCTTTAATGAATCAAGATGAGAAAGACAATCTTCTTTGAATTGGAAAAAATCAAACCAAAAAGGTTGCATGGCCAAAGTTCACAAATTGACAATAGAGGGAGAAAATGTTGGGTGATGGTTCAGAATGATATGATAAGCCAGGTTAGAAAACCTTTCGCCATTTAATACTTATAAATATGTATGCTCAAATAGTGAGTTTATGCCAAATCAAGTCTTTGGTACTTTTGGCAAGCTTATAGTCAGCTATTTGCTATTTTACAAGACAAAAGAATTGAACGATTTCTCAAATGGTTGACCAAGCCCCATGACACTCACCTCACTGGAACACTTAAAACAAAATTTCCAACGCCATGATGCTAACCTAGCTCTTTAGTGTCACAGACTCACAGCAATGTAAAAAGGGAGAAGAAAGGAGGATAGATAGAACTAGCACACACAATAAAGAGCATTGTTGAAGGATGAAAAGGCCACTCAAGGATGCCGGAAAACTAGTTAGAGGCAGAGATTATAAGGATGAAGTTCTCTGCATGTAAAATACCTATTCACAACCCATAATTTTCAATACAACTTTAGTTGAATTAAAAAATAGGTCCAAGAGAAAATAACTATTAAATACCATTATCCACACATATTGTCACTAACCTTATTTTTTTAAAGAAAAAAAAAAGAAGTTTTGAGCACAACCACCAAACTCCAAATATTGCAAAAATTAGAATCTGTATATGATATTGATATTATAAACAAACTGATTTAATTCTTATCCTAAAACACAGAAGATGATTCCATTACCTATCCATAGCAGACTTTTTAATGGAAGCATCAGCGCTGTGATCGATACTCTCGGTCTTCTGCTGATGCTGATTACTAACACTGCTGGTTGGCAAGTATTCACACTGGGGAAGCCTGAGAATTCTGAAAGCCATTGTAAAAGTTTTCATAGTCAAACAATAGCAGTACATACTCCATGATAAGCACAAATAACTTTTAATGAATTTATCCAGGGTTTGGGCTAACAAACTATACACGGCATAGAAATATCAAATTTTATCAAATTTTTTACTTCAAAATAATTGCACCTGCAATATGCCTTATTAATGAATGGATTAATGTTAAAGAAAATTCCAAAGTTCCAAAACACATTTGCGTTTTTTGTTTTCAGACACCTGAAATTACGTTAGCGATTATATAGTAACTAATAAGTTTTCAAGCCTATCAGACTTAAAAATTATCATATTTTGAAAACCAACTGCTATCCCCAAGAAAGGGAAATCCCAAGTGGATGCATTGGATAAAATAAGATGATACAGGTCAAGTTCTAATATACTCAAGATTCACAGGGACCACATCTTTCTAACTTGAAATTTTCCTTATGATATTATTCTCCCTAGGAAATTTAGGTATATGAATAAAGCTCGTTCTATCTTCAAGACTAACAGAACAACAATGCACAATTACTAACTACCCACCGTGACCCACACATCAGTTAATAGTTGGAAATAATCACACCAAGTACAAGGGTATGCTGATTAATAGTGCTGAATGATATAGACATCAACATACCGTGTACAATGATTGCAGTAACCCCAAGATTGCACAAGGCCAAGCCCCCAACCGCCACATCCCATGCATTTGTTTAGCTCAAACGATTGCTCCTGCCAATTCCCATTGGTTGAACTTGTAGAAGCCTCACTGATCATTTAGACACCAAAACCAACAAAATGAAGAATGAAGTGTGAGGTTTTATCCAAATAAAATCTTGCAGTAAGAAAACAGTTGGGAAATGACCATATTGTTAGTTGGCAGATTGTGTCTAATATACGTGTATAAGAGGAAGGAGGGGGAAAAATTGACGTACTTAATGGAGGATAAATTGTATATCTAAGCCCTTAGTCAGAATCTAAATGGACGGACAGTAGTAAGTTGGGGAGAAGGAAGTCACACTTTTGCTTAGTGTAGAGTAATCTAGAAGGATGAGAGAGTATCAAATTTTCCTAGGCATATCTCAATATTTCTTTGGAACTCTCTAGTGCATTCGTATCTAACTGTCGCTCCATTGCCTTCCCATTAACTCAACAACTCAAGAGAGACCATTTTTGGTGGTTAAAGAATGCAGCAGCAGAACTTCAGGCAGTTCTAGGGCATCTCAATTTCTCAGTCATTCAATTAGGGGATTGGTGTGTTTGGGTCTGGTGTTGGGGTCATTCAAAATCAACATCCAGTTACCAATTTAGTCAAGCTTTACCCCAACACCCCAACGTAAACTGGTTTATGAACCTGAACTAATGGCAACTGTTTCTTTTTTCTAGACAAAACAGAAAATTTACAGTGGCATTTACAGTGGCATCAGTTTGCTCAGGATCTTTGGCATCGTCTCTTTTTATGCTTCGGGATTTCTTGGGTCTGTGCCAGGGATTGTAGGGCTATGATGGAGGAGGTGCTCTTATTCCCCCCTTTTCGGGATAAGGATCGTTTTCTGTGGCAGGCTTGCTTTCTAGATATGTTATGGGGTATTTGGCTGGAGAGGAATCATAGAGTGTTTAAGGGGGGTGGAAAAGTCTGTGGACAATGTTTGGGACATTGTTAGATTTAATACTTCGTTATGGGGCTCGATTTCTCATCTCTTTTGTAATTATTCGCTTGGCCTTATTCTTTTGGATTGGAGTCCTTTTCTTTAGGGGGCTTCCTCTTGCTGGGCTATCTTTTTGTATGCCCTTTTTAGGCCTTTTGGTGTATTTTGTACCTTTTTCATTGTTCTCCATGAAAGTTTTGTAACTTTTGTTTCATATCAAAAAAAAATTATGCAAAATGATTAGAACAGCTTGAAATTTCTCCTTGATCAGTGACAGGTTGCTGGGGAAAAATAAGAAAATTACAATTCAATACAGGACCAACCTAGAGAACGAGGCTGCTAATACACTCTCGAGAATGCCACATACACTGGAACTTAGTGAGTGGTGGCTTAATACACCTCTTATCGTGAGGAAAAAAAAAAGAAAAAACAATGGTGAACATGAGCTTCAGGGTATTAAGCAAGCTATATGGCAGGAAGAAACACCCCAGAAGGCTACTCTTTCAAGGTGAGCTCCTACATTATTGTGACAGGTTGGTTTTATTTATCATCTGATTCTCCCACCATTCCACCTTCTTCATGGAAAGACAAAAGTTTTTATTAATTAAATGAAAATTACAATAGAAGTTACAAAATAACTCCCAATAGATAAATTTAAACAACCCAACTAAAACCAAATACGACCAACACTCCCAGCCAAACTAAAAGCATGGACTGTCAGATGAATGTGGTCAATTGGGAGAAACGTATTTATGTAGTTTTTGCATGCCACGCCCTAAGCATTGGGCTAAGCATGCAACAATAGGCCCCCAACCATAAACATGTACAAGAGGAAGCACGTGGGGGGATTGATGTACTCACAGATGAGTAGGATGTATACGTGGGACTCTAAGTCTATTGGTTAGAATCTAAAAGGATGTGTTAGTGTAGTAGAGATTAATAAGTTGGAGAGGTTCTGATGAAGATGGTGTTTCGTGAATGTTTTTTTTGGTTGTTTTGTTGGATTTTGTTGCAAATTTTGGAGCTTTGGTACCTTCTCAGTGGTTTCTCCTCGAAATTCATTTCTAGTGTGTTCTAAGGAAGCTTGGTGTTCAATATTTATTGCTTTCGAGCCTCTTCATTAGTGACTTCTGATTTCCAATCAAATTGTATTGCTCTACGTTGAGCTTGTCATTTATTACCTTTTTTTTTCCTTTTTCTTTCGCTCCTTCGGGAGTTTGTATCCATATATCAATGAAAAGTTGTTCCTTGTTCCAAAAAAAAAACAGTGAGTTGGAGAGGAGGAATTCATTATTTTTCTTAGACTAAAGTAGACTGGTAGGAGGGGAGAGGTTTGGACTCTCAAACTTCCCTAAATGTAACTCAATACCTCTTTGATCAAATGAGTTTTATTATGTACATCCTCTCTTATACTTTCCAGTTACTTAAAAAAAGACCTTTGTTTCTTTTCTTAGCAAAATAAATATACATATACATATACATACATAGACACACACATGTTGACATGCATATGCATATGCATATATCATTTACCATGTATAACTGTTGCAGTATCTAGAACCCTGCATGAGGGTCATTCCTCTTCCACATGCGATGCATTTATTTTGTTCAAAAGTTTGGTTGTTCCAAACCCCAGGAACGTTACCATTCGAGTGTGTCAAAGTTCCCTGATGAGATGAAACAGGATGCTCCCACTGGGTTACGTGGGTTCTTACATTGTAGTAGTATTTAAGGCCTGCAATCAAATTAAAGGCTGTCAACGGGAACAAAACTGCAAATTATATTATTCAGCAACTTTTTTCTGAACATTTATAATTAATCACTTGTTTGCACTGAACCGAGGAAAAGCACGAATTACAACAAGAACGTGAAGGGGACCTTCATGGTCCCCTAAAGTCATGGGTCACATGGAGAAATACCAGCATGTAACGGGAGTAGTTAAATAACTACCTAGACAATGTTAGTGGCAAGATTGTAAGGTAGTGGGTAGTTGCTTCCTTAAAGTACTTTAAGGACCATATAGTGGGGGGAAATGTGAAGGAGTATCTCCTCTATAAATAGGGTGATCAGCTTATGACTAGTGCAAGCAGTTCATTCCATACACTTGTATCACCTTGGAGAGAATATGAGTGAAATTCTCAAAAATAGGATTTCCCCATACTTGACTTGGTGTGCAGCCTTCAGTTTGTGTGTTGTGTTATTTGTGTGCGTGCATCCCATGTCCCCTTCTGTTGTAGGTTTAATAAGACTTGGTATTAATGCAACAAGGCAAAAAATTACCCTTTGATTTTAGCCTTCTGATACTTGGATTGATATTCGATGTGATTATAAAATAACCTTAAATTTTCTTTACCCTCATCACTCTCCCTAAATACAATATCCTTGAATTTCATGACGTTCCGCTTTCATGCCCCAATTACAACTTATTCTACTCTCTTCCCCTTTCTTACTGTGCTTCTAACAACTTGCTCTGTCACCTTCTAACCAACACCCTATGATCGTATCCCCGTTGCCCCTCTTTCAAGATAACACATCCAACTGGGGCGCACATCAAACAAATGAAAATCATTCAACTAAAGATCAAATGTCAAACCTACATCAACTGGCCCAGCTTTTTTTTTAATGGATAAATCAGGTCAAATGCAGAGATTTAAATATTTATGCTGTCTCATTTAATGTACTTAATGAGTCTTCCTGATAGCTACATTACCAATCCAAACAAGAGACTGGGAATTGAAGGCCACTTACTCAACTTGAAACCTTTAAAAGATACGTTATTTCTATTTTTAGGAGAAATGATACACGTTCAGGAAAGTATGGTAAAGGTGAAAAGATACGGATTCTGGTGCTGCTACTTCTTCAGCTTTCTCATCTTTTCTCCTCATACATGGAGGGAGATATATAAGCATCAGAAATACATTACCAACCTGTTGTTTCATCGAGTGCCTCCATCCAATCTTCTGGAAGGGATACAGCTGATGGAAGTTGCAGATCAAAAGAGGAGTCAGAGGGCCTTTCCCATTGACTCTTCCCAGTACTTTCATTATAATAATACAAAACACCACTATCAGGGTCTTTAGCCTCCACCTATGCAGAAAACACATGCAATTTTATAAAGAAGAGGTCTGAGAACATCTTCATATTTTATTGAAATTGTTAAGAAGAAAATAGAACTGTCTACACAGAAAAAAAGAACATCTTCGCTTCGTACTTCAGAGATTATGCCCCTCAATGTCTATATCCCCAAATTGGTGTGTGTGCTATGCAGAAATAGTGAAGAAAATCAAACGCATCTCTTCCTGGAATGTGATTTTGTTGCTGATTGATGGATAAAGCTGCTGAATTCTTTCAAGCCTTGGGTATTCCCTAAAAATGTTGCAGAAGCTTTTGATCAATTTGTGAAGGGGACTTACTTTAAAGGTCAGCCAATACTCCGTATCGTGGGTTTTTTTCCTTTTGCAAATCATAAGGCAAAATATACCCTTTAGGAGTCGATAATATTTCCAGTACAAGAACCAAACCCAAAATCCTAAGGTCGCCTCGCCAACAACATTATTTGATACAAGGAAATGACAAAAACAATCTTATCATGGCAAGTGCTGCCTCAACCCCATAAGTGTGGCTTTTCATCATTCTTCCAAGTCCTTTCATTTCCCAGGCTTAACTGCTTTAGCAAACACCACTAGTGTGACATTGGCATAACCTTTTGTAATCTATAATCACATTGATAAAATTGATACTGAATTAATATGATTTTTGCAACTATAGCACTACGTTTACAGGATATAACATAACTAATATTATATAAACGTATGATTTATTAAAATGAATTAAGTTTAGTATAATTGTTTATCAAGTACATCATAGAAAAATTAGTTAAACCAACATTGTCTTCTATATAATAAACACCCATCAATTGATATCAAATGAAGTAAACCTAACTTGCAAGTTGCAATAGGTAACTCTAACATAAGCTTGTAGAGTGAAAGAGAACATTATATATAATTGGTAAAGAAAATGCACAAAGTACACACCCATCCACGAGGCAGCTTATCTCCTTGCACTGGTTGATTTGAAATAGCATCAGAATTTGTCTGTAATTTAAGGTTCAGTTATTGTTTGCACAACAAGATTAAGAAAGAAGCACAAGAATAAAGAATATGCAAAAGCCGGTTTAACTATAAATGCTATCAGAAGTCAGATTCTAGACATCCAAAAAATGACACGAAAGGCTATTTGTAAATCTGGACAAAATATTAGGTGCATAGTAAATCTGTTTTATAAAAATAAGAAAGGAGAAAAACGGAAGTACTTCCTCATCAGGGAGAAAAAAAAAATGTTAGTTAACTGGGCCAAGTTAGTCTGTGGCAAAATAAAATAGAAGACTAAAACACATCATTTCCAATAATCACTAAAACAGGAGAAAAAGATGGACAAAGAAGTATTGGGAAGTTTGGCATATCAGTTCTTACAGAATTTCTTTTTTGTGTATCTTCTTTAAGAATACCCCTGGCTCTTAGCTTCTGCTTGAGGTACTCGGGCAATTCTTTAGTAGCAGAGTTTTGTTCTGCTTCCGTAACCTGTCCCTGGATTTTCCAGCCAATCGCATTATTTCCTGAAAGCATGACAAGAATGAAATGAACCAATTTGGAGATCAAAGTAGAAGTCAAGCAGAAGGAGAAAGTTCTTACCAGGGGTTACAATTCCAGGCTTTGAAGCACCATAGAAAGCACATCCACCAGGTACGCCATAACCATTTCCAATTTCCAAGTTCCCTGACATGTCACATGACAAAAAGATATTATCTCTTTGAAAGGGTAAAATAAGAACACTCACATATATGTTGAGTTTTTTAGTTTTTCCAACATAGAATAACAATGTATCACAGTATCAATGACAAAAGAATAGTCATAGATCTGCTGATTTTTTTAGTTAGTGCAAACTGGTCTTTGCACTTCCAAAAAAAATTAATGTGAGTGGCCAGAAAAGGTTCTTTTAGAGAAAAAAATTCAATGATGTAAATGAAATAACGTAAATAATGCCAAGAAGTTAACAAAGGTTCTCCAGCTGGCGTCAAGGGAGTTGCACAAAAATAAGAGCTACAAGCCACACAAGGAAAAGAACAAGAACAAAAGGAAACATAAGTGAAATCCTGAATTTTCAATAAACAATATTATTGAGAATATTTTGAACAAAATGAGTTGAAACCCAAAAGGAGGAACTGAAGCATGCAATATTTCAGTCATCTTCCAACTATACTCGTTTGTTTTTTTATATCTGTGAGTATCCGGGTCAGCTTGAACGCACCTCGACTAATCTCACGGGACAAGTTGTTAAGGAAACACATAGGAAATTAATTCCTAGGTAGGTGGCCATCACGGAGTTTGAACTCATTCCCTTTAAATCCTTTTGATTTACCTTGGCCCCTTTGGACAGGAAATGGATATTTAATCTTCCAGCTAGAACTTACAACAAACTCAACCAGAAAAAGTTTGCCCCTATCATTATGGTGAGAAAACTATCAGTTGACCTTAAAGGCGGACCTGAACTATTAACGTTGAAATGGACACTTTTGACTCAAAAGTTTGTCCCTATTTCTTACCAAGCTCAGGCGCACATTTTTTTTAGCATTCCAATTGTTAACCACTATTCCAACTGTTGATTTCATGTATTTTTACTAAATAATTACAATTGGCGTTAAAGACTCATGAAGCTATAATTACAAAACAACTTGCTAATAAGGCACCAAGAAGCAAAAGTATGAACAACTTCCCAATAGCAAATTATAGAGTTTTCTTTGCCTTTGAAGATTCTTTCATTCCTTTCATACCACATCCTCCAAACCGTGACTACCACTACATTACGTCAGATAACGAGTACTTCTTTTTTAGGAGAACCAAAAAACAGCTGAAAAAAGGCCTCTTTACAGCTGGAAAGCACCAACTCAACCCAAACTCTGAGTGCTAAGGACCACACTGTTGCAGTAAACTCACAAAAGAAAAAGATACAGGCATGAGATTCCATCTCTCCTTTACATAAAAGGCACGAACCAGGAGATGAGGCCAGATTCGGCCTTTTAGCTTGCAATGTATTGCATGTATTTAACTTCTCTTGGACGAGGATCCAAATAAAAACCTTCACTTTTTTGGGGACTTTTGAACTCCATAAACATGGGATGAACTCATCGGGAAGCACACTACACTGCTCCGTAAGATTATCCATCAAAGATTTCACCGTAAAACTCCCACCACTACTTAAACTCCAAACTCTATAGTCTTGTCTCATGGATGGCCTTAGTGGGGATAAAACTTGCAGCAAAGTGGACCACTCCTCAACCTCTTCATCTGTAAGATTCCTCCTCGATCTAAGAGTCCAAGATCGAGACTCCTCACACCACAAGTGACTAACCATTGCCTCCCAGCTTAGTAGATTATTATCCTAGTTTATTTATCTAGTAATACATCTCACCTCTACGTACGGTAATTAAATCAAAGAAATGAAGATCAAAGAGTTGACTTGTCGATAAACTAGTCTAATACTCCGAGGAACAGTGATTAAAAAGGAGCGTCTAGGTGAGGTGATTTTAATGAGGCGCGCAAATGAAGCCCTGAAACGCAATAACGTGGGCTTCTTTAATAAAAAATATAAAAATAAAAAACTAAAGCCCTAAATGCATAAAATCTTGTGTTTAGGGTTTGTTTTTTGAAAACCCCAATGCTGCCGTTTTTATGTAAAACACAGATGGCAGAAGATGGAAATATTTTATTGTTTTTGTCTTTTTCTTGGAAAGGATCTCAAAAGTCAATAATATTTCACGATTTTCTTTCTCTCCAGTTACCCATTTGGCGTTTCTTCTCTTCTTTCACATGCACGAAAAAGAATACAGTCTTCTTCACTAAACTAAACCTCCAGACATAGCAACTCCAGCCATAGCAGCTCTACTCTGCCTCTCTCGATTTTCCTCTGCAATTTTTTCATCCCTTAGCAAGCAATTCGACAGCAGGCCTCCAACACCAACGGAAGCTCTCTTTCTCTCTCCTTTCTTCAATTTCTATTTCTCAAACAATCTTCTTTCAATTTTTATTAATCAAACAGTAGCTCTCCCTTCTTTCAAATTCTCCAATCAACCAATCCAACAGTAAGCTCTTGCTCTCTCTATTTTTTACTTTCTTTCTCAGGTTCTCTCTAAAACAGCCCTCTCTTGATCAAAGAACGAAGAAATCTTATACCCGATATTGATAACCAAGATTTCAATATGGATGATGAAGATAAGGATGATTTGATTATAACTAGGTCGAGTAAAAGGTTGTCTTCCAGTCAAAGGCCAAATTTAGACCCTTTGAAGCCAAGACAGAATGGTCCGATCGATGCATTTTTTACTCCTAATCCAGAGACAGTAGTTCTGAATCGAAAGAATGAGAAAGGCAAACAAACAACACTAAATGGAGCCTACAAAAAGACAATGAGGGAGCGCACAGTACAAAGAATTGCACGATGGTTTTATGATTCCGCTATTCCTTTAAATGCTTGCAATTATGAAAGCTTTGCTTCATTGAAGCAATAGGACAATTCGGCCCTGGATTAAAAGTACCATCTTATTATGAGTTTAGAGTGCCGTTGTTGAAAAAAGAGTTATCAACGGCACATGAATTGAGAAAAGAGTGGGCCAAGGTTGGATGTACTATCATGGTCGATGGATGGACAGATAAGAGAGAGAGAGGACATTAATTAACTTTCTAGTTAATAGTCCTAGAGGCACAAAGTTTATTGAGTCCATTGATGTTTCATCTTAGGTAAAGAATGGAAAGAAAATGTTTGAGCTACTCAATGATTTTGTTGAGCGCATTGGAAAAGGCAACGTCGCACCTGTCATTACTGATAGTGCTTCAGCAAATGTAATGGCAGGTGAGAAATCAAATTCCTTGCTTCTCTTCAAATTAGTCTTATATTAAAAATTTCAAGGAGCCTAATATGATCTCTTTTATGTTATTTTATTACTAGGGAGATTATTAGAAGCAAAACGACCAAATTTATTTTGGTCATCATGTGTTGTCATGTGTTGCGCATTGCTTGGACTTGATGTTGGAGGACATATTCAAGATCTCAAATATCCGCAACACACTGAAAAGAGGCATGGAGATCAGTAGGTTTATTTATGTTCGACCAGGATTGTTAAATATGATGAGGCGATTTACGAATCAAAAAGAGTTAGTTAGGTCAGCTAAGTCTCGCTTTGCCACAGCTTGCATAACATTATCAAGCATACATCATTAGAAGAATAACTAGGCAAGCGAGTTGTTCAGACAATATTGATGGCATCATTTTGGAATACAATATTGTGTGAACAACTTGCTTGCCTTGATGTTCCTTGCTCCATTTGCTATTCTTCCACTAATCAGAAGTAAACACCTTCCTCAAGTTATTCTTCTAATGATGTATGCTTGATAATGTTATGCAAGCTGTGGCAAAGCGAGTCTTAGCTGGCCTAACTAACTCTTTTTGATTCGTAAATTGCCTCATCATATTTAACAATCCTAGGCGAAGAAAAATAAAATTATTGATCTTCATGCCTCTTTTCAATGTGTTGCGGATATTTGAGATCTTGAATATATCCTCCAACATCAAGTCCAAGCAATGAGGAGCACGTGGCGACCAAAATAAATTTGGTCGTTTTGCTTCTAATAATCTCCCTAGTAACAAAATAACATAAGAAGAAAACATATTAGGCTACTTGAAATTTTTAACATAAGACTAATTTGAAGAGAAGCAAGGAATTTGATTTCTTACCCGCCATTACATTTGCTGAAGCACTATAAGTAACGACATGTGCGACATTGGCTTCTCCAATGCGCTCAACAAAATCATCGAGTAGCTCAAACATTTTCTTTCCATTCTTTACATAAGACGAAGCAGTAATGGACTCAATAAACATGGTGCCTTTTTGACTATTAACTAAAAAGTTAATTAATGTCCTCTCTCTCCTATCTAATGGACTCAATAAACATTGTGCCTTTTTTACTATTAACTAAAAAGTTAATTAATGTCCTCTGTCTCCTATCCGTCCATCATCCGTTCATTCATCAGCCATGATAGTGCATCCAATCTTGGCTCACTCTTTCTTGTGACTCTTCATCAACTCATGTGTCACTACTAACTCTTTTTTTTCAACAACAGCACTCTAAGCTCATAATAAGATGGTACTTTTAATCCAAGGTCGTATTGTCCTATTGCTTCAAGCATATAAGCAAAGCTTTCATAATTGCAAGCACTTAAAGGAATTCCGGAATCATAAAACCATCGCACAATTCTTGTACTGTGCGCTCCCTCATTTCCTTTTTGTAGGCTTCATTGAGCGTAGTTTGTTTGCCTTTCTCATTCTTTCGATTCACCTTCTATCTTGGCTTCTTAGGGTCTAAATTTGGTCTTTGACTTGAAGACAACCTCTCACTCGAACTAGTCATAATCAAATCATCCTCATCTTCATTATCCATACCAAAACGTTGGTCATCAATATCAAGTATAAGATTTCTTTGTTCTTTGATCTCCTTTTTCTTTGACATGTGTTCCTTAACTTCTTCCTTCACACGATTCGGACATTTCTTGCATGCCGTTGTATTAAATACAACGGCCAACAAGATGTTTCACCCTATAAACTCCTCCTTTTGTTATTTTGGAACAAAAACTACAAATAAATGTAGTCATATCTTGAGGATTTGCCAAACTAGCATACGTCCATGCCGGATCTTTTCTTGGGCCTTCGTTAGACATCTAAATTGTAATCAATGGTTAGAAAAAAAATGAAATTCTAACGTTCTGTTTTAGAAAGAGAAAAAGAGAAAAAGAGGGACAAAAAGCTTACTGTTTTAGAGGGAGACAGAGCTGTTTGAGAGAGAGAAAAGGAGATAAAATGAGAGAGAGGAAAAAATAGAGAGGCAGACGGTCGATTGGAGAATTTGAAAAAAGGGAGAGCCTACCGATTGAGAAATGAAAATAGAGGAGAGAGCCTACTCTACTGTTTGAGAAATAAAAATTGAGGAGAGAGCTACTGTTTGATTAATAAAAATTGAAGAAAGAAGATTGCTTGAGAAATAAAAATTGAAAAAAGGAGAGAGAAAGAGAGGTTACGTTGGTGTTGTATTGGAGGCCTGTTGTCTGATTTCTTGCTAAGGGATGGAATGGAAAAATTGCAGAGAAAAATCAAGAGAGGAAACTCGAGACAATAGACTTGCTATGGCTGGAGGTCTATTTTATTGAAGACTGAATTTCTTTTTCATGCATGTGAAGGAAGAGAAGAAGAAATGACCAAATGGGTAAATGTTGGGAAAAAATCATGAAATATTATTGACTTTTGAGATCTTTTCCCAAAAAAAAAAAAGAACAATATAATCTTTCCATCTTCTGCCTCTGTGTTTTTACTCCTGTAGAGACTAAGGTTGGAGAGAATCCAATGTGATGTATTCTCATTATTAAAGTCTATATATATAGACAAATATACAAGGTTGACCTAATCCTATAAGGAGAAGGTAAARGACAAATTAATATTAATACAAGAATATAAAATATACTAATATCTATACTCTAACACTCCCCCTCAAGTTGGTGCATATATATTAAACATGCCCAACTTGTTAGACAAATAATCTATTCGTGCTTCATTCAACTTGTGTTCTGTTATTTTTGATATCATTGGGATCACCTTAGAAGTTACGATTGGTTTCTTCTCAACCATAACAAACTAACGAACTTATTTGAACAAAACGACAGAACCAGACCAAACCACCCGAACCAAACAAAACAGATGAATCAAACTGCTGGAACCAAACCGGATTAGGTATTTTCTGAAACCAGAAACCCTAAGTGCTAACCCACGACAACCAGAGGGGCGAAGGCGACGGGTGGCGACTTGCAGTGACAAAAGCACACGGCGACGGCGACGGCGATTGGCGGCGAGACGAAACCCATGAACAGCAATCGGAAAACAATAGCGCTGGCGAATCAGCAAACAGCGGCGGTCGGCGGCAGCGGCAGTAGTGAGTTGAGTTGGATAGCAATGAACAAAACCCTAAGGGACAAACCCTAATGGGCACAAAACCCTAATGGGCATCAAAACCCTAATGGGCACAAAACCCTAATGGGCACAAAAATTTTAGAAGAAACCTAGAGCTCTGATACCATGTAGAGACTAAGGTTGGAGAGAATCCAATGTGATGTATTCTCATTATTAAAGTCTATATATATAGACAAATATACAAGGTTGACCTAATCCTATAAGGAGAAGGTAAAAGACAGATTAATATTAATACAAGAATATAAAATATACTAATATCTATACTCTAACAACTCCAAACAGCAGCATTGAGTTTTAAAAAAACAAAAACCCAAAACGCAAGATTTTATGCCTTTTAGGGCTTCATTTTTTTTTAATATTTTATTAAAGAAGTGCACGCTTTTGCGCTTCGGGGCTTCAATTGAGGTGCGTGCTTCATTAAAATCGCCTCGCTTATTCAAGGCGAGGCATGGAGGCTGCGCTTAGCGCCTGTGCGTGCCTAGGTGGGCTTTTTCAAACATTGGATCTCGTGGATAAAAGGATGCATAACGAACACCTCTTTTTTTGTTATTATTAATGGAAGGCCAAGGCGAAGTTTAAAGCTCAAAGAGCTTTGAGGCAAGGGGACCCGCTTGCCCCGTTCCTGTTTGTTCTAGTGGTTAACGTGATGAGTAGGAATTAGGATGCTGGACAAAGGCTCTAGAGAAGGCTGGTTGGAAGGTCTCACGGTAGGGGACAGCGATCTCCATATCCAGAGTAAATGTGCCTTTTGGGAGCTAATAGTGGAGAAAATGGAGAGGAAGCTAGCTAGATGGAAATCCTTTCATCTCGAGAGGTAGAGTAACTTTGATTAACTCAGTGCTGACAAGTATTCCCCTGCACTTCTTCTCTATTTTTAAATGCCCAAAACAAATCATTACAAGGATGGAGAATTTAATCAGAAATTTCTTTTGGAAAGGAGGAAAACAGGATGGAGGTCCCAACCCAATTTCATGGAAAGTGACTGCTCTGCCTATAAGCATGGGAGGCATCGGTTTAGGTAACCTAGAAGCTAGAAATACAGTTCTTTTGGCTAAGTGAAGTTGGTGCTTCCTAACGGAGGAAAGCTCGCTGTGGAGAAATGTTATTGCTAGAAAATTTGGGTATCTTCCTCATGAATGGTGGCCACATCCTAAAGGCAGATTTAGATTTAAAGGCCCCTGGGTTACTATAATTCATGGCTGTAAAGAGGCAGAAGAATGGTACAATTTCAAGGTGGGCGACAGGGGAAAAATTCAATTTTGGAAAGACCTCAAACACCCCAATCTCAGATGCCTTTCCAAGATTTTTTAGAGTGGCTAACTCTAAAGAATTCACGATAGCTCAATGTTGGTTAGTTGAGCAAAGAGGTTGGAACTTATGCTTCAGAAGAAACTTATCGGACCTGGAAATTGAGGAATGGTTGAAGTTATCCAGCGAAATTGCACACTCTCAAGAGAGAAGGACTCCATGGCGTGGGGGCTTGAGAATAGTGGTATATTCTCTGTTAAATCCCTAGTCCCGAAACTAATAAGGCATCAGGAGTTGGATGCCTTTGGTAGTAGTGCTGTTTGGAAGCTGGAAATTCCTAAAAAAGTGAAGACCTTCTTGTGGATTTTTGCTAGAGAACGACTACAAACTTGTACTAGATTGCAAAAAAGTTGTCCAAACTGGCAAATATCCCCGAATTGGTGTAGTATGTGCAAATTGAGTGCAGAAGACCAAATGCACCTATTCTTTACGTGCCCTTACAGTGCTAATAGCTGGGAGAAGCTCATGGAGACATTCAACATTAATTGGGTATTTCCTAAGAGTGCGGGTGAAGCCTTAAGACAACTTCTTTGGGGGACTCAGTTCAAGGGTCAAGCATTCACTTTATGGTCAAATGCAGTGGCGAGTATCCTTTGGAGAATATGGCACGAGAGGAATCAACGGGTTTT
The DNA here is from genome assembly GCF_001995035.1 of Momordica charantia. Next base: position 51,654 of record NW_019104602.1, read on the forward strand.
TCATGACAAAGAAATGAACGTGCATGCTTTTTGGGACCTTGTCAAAATTTTTGCCTCTTCGTGGACCTCGTTATCTAGATTGTTTTGTAGCTATGGTGTGACACAATCTTTGCCAATTGGGAGGCTTTTTTTAACCTTCTTTGGCATGTGGGGATACCTCATCTCCCACTCTTTTTGTACTACTCTCTTTTGATAATGAAAGTTTTGTTTCTTATCAAAAAAATAAAATAAAATTAATTGTTTTTCCTTTTATATATTTTTTTTTTTAATGAGGAACACATATTTCATTGATGAAATATACAAAAAGGAAAGGAGTTACAAAAGATCTCTCCAATTCCTTAAAAGGTCATTTAGACTATAGCTAGAGAAAGAAGGAAAATAGCTTTTACACCAGCTAAGAGCTGTAACCAAAACCCCATCAAAAATGTTGGCAAACGGCTGGGACTTGTTGAAACTTCTGCTATTCCTCTCTCCAAAGATTCCAAAGAAAAGCTCTGATAAATAGGGACCACATAATCATCTTGTTTTTTTTTTAAAGGATGTCCCCCCAAAGTTACTTGTAACAGAGAGTTTATATTTGCATGAAGAGGGATTTGCCAATCGAAAGTTTCAATGATGAGACTCCAAAAGCTGTGAGCAAATTCGCAAGTGACAATGAGATGGTTTTGGGTTTCTGCTTCCTTGAGGCACATTATGCACCCATTTGGAGATAAAGCCATCATTGGAAGACACCTCTGTAACCTATCTTGGGTGTTGATAGCTTCATGACTAAGCTCCCAACAAAAGAATTTTACTTTTTTGGGGTATTTTCTGCCCAAATAATTTCAAAAGACAGCACAGCTGTGAGGTGCTTTAAGAGGGATTTAACCGTATAGGTTTGAGTGGGGTCCATAGGCCAAATCCATTTGTCTTCCCTGTGAGAGAGATGAATTGCCGAGATTTTGTGCTCAAGGTCAATCCATTCTTCCAGTTCTTCATCTTTGAGCGATCTGCGGAAATGGTGATTCCATGAAGCTGTGGGTTGATCCCACATATCGCTAACCTTAGCATCTTTCTTTGTAGAGAGCGAGGGGAAACGGAGGAAAAGCTCAACCAAGGGGGTGTTAGAGGTCCATCTGTCGTACCAGAAGCTAGCCAATCTACCATTGCCAATTTTACAATGGACTCTATTCTTTATGTTGTTAATGCACTTAGATATGCCAGCCCAAGGACCGTCGTAAATTTTGGACGGTTGTTTTGGCCAAGGCTGATTTGGTAATGAGTAGATTTTTGTCTAGTTTCCTTATTTAGTAACGTGTCTCACCTCTACTTAAGGTGACCTAACATTTTACCTTCAAAGAAGATAAATAATTTTATTTCTTCTCAAAATTGACTCTAGTTTAAGAAAAGAGAATGAAAAATAGTTATAACGATGATGATAATTATTAGAATAATCTAACTCAATGGAATCACCATCACATTCTAAAATCAGACGCATGGAACAAAAGAAGCAAATTTTGATGGAACATAGATGCCATTTCACAGTTAACGTTTCCTCTCGTCAAGAAAATACAATGTGCATCAATTAATTCTGATAAACTGTCCCCAAAGTTCAATTCTTCCTGTTCAATTCTTTCTCTCAAAGACCTAAGCACTTCTATAATCAATAACTCTAACTCTGTGCAACCAATATAAACTCTTCTCATTCAACAATTAATATCTTTACCAAAATGTACAAAAACATCATTATCATTGAGCCACTGCAGAAGCAAGTGAAGGACAAAAGCTTCAATAGGACAAGGAAGCCACATAACAAAGTACCAACCTTCTTCTGGAAGGTTTGACTTTCCTCTTTTCATAGCCATTTCAGCACGATGATCAGAAGTAATCTTCAAAAGATGCTCCTGAAATAATATTCATGAAGAAAAAAACATTAAAGTCACAAGGCTGAAACCTGATAACAATTAATAAGTCTTTGTGCGGACAACGGTGTCATGCAATATCAACAATTATGAAAAAGTGCAAAGATAAAGAAGATATCCATTCATGGCTCTCAATTCTTAAAGATGTATTTTCCGTGAGGTAATTAGGACCAAGACTGATGTGAGATAATTACAGAGGATTTGAGTAATCTTTCTCCTCACTGATCTTTTTTTCTACTAAGAATCTTTCTATTCACTGTTAATAATTTCTATTCACTAGGAAAACTTATTGGAAACTTCATATTCCAACCATGTTGAGAACCTTTGGTTGCTAATGATTGAGGTTCTATCTCAATAAGGCCATGACACTCTGAACTAATACAACTTTTTCTCGTCTGTTGGATATCTTGTTGGCTAGAAGAGAGGGAGAGCGAGGGAGAAGAAACAAGATTGGAGGACCACTTTGGACAATTTTTGGCAAAAAGCATGTATTTGTTGCTCTCTTTGGACTACTATTGCTCTTTGGGCAACAAATTCTACGAATCTGTAATATTTTGCAGTGTTCCTTTCTTTTTCCTGCTTATTTCTATTTTGACATTAATCATTTTGTTGGATGGGACCTCATATGTAGCCTTGGTTGGTTAATAGGTTTCGACTAGCTATTACATTGGTTAGTTACTCTTGATCAACAATTGAATCACAGATGAGAAAACATGGGATTTTGTTTCAAAAGAAAGCAGGAAATGGGGAGACCACATCGAAAAATTTTTAAATCAATGGGTCAAAAAATATGCACCTAAAATGACAAATTTGATGAGCTCAAAGGCATTCAAATTAGTAATGGTACATCAGTTTGATTTAATCCAATATATAATTTTCTCCAAGTTCTTATATAAATGGGCTACGAACTTTTCATTGTTATGCACCACCCTAGTCCACCTTTTTGTACATTCATACACTCAATACAAGACATTTGTTTCCCAAGAAAGTAAAAAGTAGAGACCGTGGTGGTAATGATGACATACAACTGAGTTTATGGATAACCTTAACATGCTAATTAAAATTTAAGAATGGAAATGAAGGTAGAAAATCACATACTTTAAGAGTACTTGGGTCATAACGTTCTGAAAAGATATCTGATCTTTCGCTAGGAGGTCCATCTGCACCCAAGGACTCCCTGGGAAAAGGAAATATATTCAGTTTCCATTATTAATTTTGAACTGTAACAGCTCAAAAACAAATGAAGAACTATCACCTTTGGCTGCGAATAATATTTTGGGTTGCAAGTTCCTGTTAGGAAAAAAACTAATTACAGCATTTGAAAAACTAAAATAATTTATCTCGTTGTCTTCCATAAAAGGTGAAGCAGACAACAAGAGCTATACAAAATTATGAGTGATTTGAAGAACTGAAATATATTGAACATGCATACCTGTTCCCTCAACACTGCATCCTGAACAGCACTGTCAATGTCCCTGGTATCGCCAACATGCGATCCGAATTTGCTAGAAGACGAGCAAGCAATTTTAAACACGCCGTCATGGGGAACATTGTTCTGATCATTTACACGACTTGGTTCTGTCTCCTGGAACTTTTCATTCCCCTGCACGAGCAGTTCATCCACAGTTGCAGTGCTCTTCCCAAGTTGCTGCTCAACAAAGGTATCTTGATCGGAAGACACTGCTACAGAACTCTGCGCTTCTCCCGGTTGGCTAGAGGAGTCTTGTTTGCCAGACTTTACAAGTTCTTGCACTTCATTCTGGGCGTAAGATTGAGATTGAGCGGCGCCCGATTCCTTGAGGGGTCTATCTTCAACGCTGGACCCAATTGTAGTTATGAACGAGTCTCCGGAAACTGCAGCTGCTGCATTTGAGGTCGGCATCCTCTGGATTAGGGTTTCAGTCTTGGAAGTTGTGCTGCACTTGACCAACTGATTATGGGAATTTGAGGAGCATTTGGATATGGCGAATTCGACGATATGCAGAGAGAAGCTTTTGGTCGGAATGGTGCAAAATGGGGTGCCAGAGAGAGCGAGCGATGAAATGCCGAGATTGTTGGGAAATTGGGATTCCCTTCGAGAACCAGTTTTGGATTCCTTCCGAAAAAATCTAATTAGTGACCCACCTCCCCTTATTTTTCAGAAATTGGGATTTTTGTTCCTCTTAATTGAATTTCGATGACTAGCCAAAAATCTCTCGTTCTTGATCCTCTCTTTCTTTCTTTCTTTTTTTTNGACGTATTTTCATTTTTTTACTTTATAAAATTACTAAAATATTCTTATTATTCAAAAAAAACAAATTTCTTCCGAATCTTTATTTCTTCCCTCTGTCTCACCATAAACCTCACAATTATCAATTACAAATCTAAAAAATCTAACCTTTAAACTTGAAAAATCAATTACGAACCGAAAAAATTTTTAATTATAAATTTTATAGAAAAAACATATTTAAAAAAAAATTAAAATTATATAATGAAATATTAAATATTTAATCGTTTATTATGAAAAATCAAATTTACATCATTACATGACAAGATTTGTACAGATTTGATCAATACGATATATAAATAAAAGACACAACAGGGAGAAACTTTATCTCTCTATTTTATCCTTCAATTTTACGATTGATCCCTCCTTTTCTCTCTCCAAATCCCCTAAAATTCCTTTAATTTTTTTTCTCCCTCCCCCACACGACTACTCTCCCCCCTCCAAATTCTCTCAAATTCAACCAATTTTTCTCGAAAATTAGGATTTTTGATACATCCTAATTTAATTCAATTTGAATTTTTGACCTCATTTCAAAAAATACTAATTTGTGACCCCTCCAATTGAAAACTTGACCACTATTAAATTTTTTGGGTGAATTACCTTTAAAATTCAAATTGATTTTACTCACAATCAACATTTTTCCTCCCCTTTCAATTCCTAAAGTTAAAAATATGCAAAATCTTTTTCTACTTCTTTCTATCATTCCAAAATTATGCAAGGAGGAATATCAAATTGGATCATCTAATAACCCTACTCACACCACTACTAAGAAATAGTAAGAAATGGTGTTGCGTCTGCACATCGCCCAATCCATATCCGCCTTCACGCACCGCTGCCATAAAGTCTCCATCTTCAGCGATAGAGGCGTCGTCGCTGACATCACCTTTCCGCAATATGCCGCCGGCTGCACCCGACGGTTTATAACCTTCTGCGACCAGTTGCGTAGTTTTGAGATGATCGAAGGAAGGAGAAGAAGAAACGGTTACAATTTCTAGATGAAGTGGGCACAATCCCGGACCAAGATAGCATACGGGATTGTGCAATCCAGAACCGGGATAGCATCGGAATTGTGCAATCCCGAACCGAGATAGCATAAAAATGCAATCTTGGTCCCAGATTCTGCATCCCAGACCCGATCCAGGATTCGTGTAATTTCATTTTTTCCCTTAATTACGTAATTTTGATCCTTTTTTAAAATTAAATCTATGCAATCTTGGCTTAGATTTATGAAATTTTGACTTTCCTTTTAAATTAAATTCGGTATCTATGAAATCGTTTTTTCGTAAACGGTTTATGAAATCATTTTTTTCCTTAATTACGTAATTTCGATCCTCTTTTTAAATTAAATTTATGCAATCTTGGTCTAGATTCATGAAATTTTGACTTTTCATTTAAATAAAATCCGAGTATTTTTTAAATCTTTGGCCGAGATTATGCAAATTTCCATATTGAACGATTTTTTTTTACCCACGCAATTAACTAATTTCGATTTTTTCCATTAATTTTTTAAAGTTAAAAAATTCAATTTTCACATTAAATGATTTTCCCAATTAGCTTTTTTGACATATTCAATTAGTTTAGATTTTTCGTACTAAAAAAGAAAATTAGTTTAGATTCTTCAAATTTATAAAAAGAGATTTTTTTTTCACTCATTCTTTAATTCAATATGAGAGAAGATTGTGAGTCACCAAAGGGTATTTTCGTAATCACATATTCACCTGAAAGGGGTCAAAATTTCAATGGGAAGGGTCACACATAAGAGTTTTTGTAAATGAGATTAAAATCCGAATTGAATAATAAGAGGGGTCAAAAATCCTAATTTCTCATCTAAACTCATGTTTTACATATGTTTTGAACTTGAAAACAAAGAAACACATATCACACTTTTAAAATCCTCTCAAAGAAACATTGTTGTCCATGCGTTTGATCATTGTCCCCACACTATCCAAAATCATTGTCCCCACATTTTCACTGTTAAAAAGTTAGGTATGTTACACTTTCAACCTTTTTTATTTTAAAATTGCTGAAATTATTTGAAATATTTCCTCATTCATACATTCTATTGGAATGGACTTCTTGAAAAGAGAAAAAAAATCGTTGTCCTGGACCAATACCTGGTCTGGGATTGAAGTTAAATTGCACCAGGATTGAATGTTATTCAATCCCGGTGCATCCTGGTTCAGGACACAAGCTGAGACACATCCTGGACTATTCCTGAACCAGAATTGGTCCGAGACATGTCCTAGAGTAATCTCAAACCATGATTAGTCTGGGACATGTCTTAGACCAAGACTGGTTCGAGACGATCCAAAATGACAAATTTTTCCTTTTATTTTATTATTATTTTTAATATATTTTTTCTAAACGATCAATTTTCTTATTTCACTAATATTTGCAGGATGCCTCGTGTTTTCATAACATTCGATGGAGAATGGAACGATAGTGAAATCATTCATATGTTTTTCAGACAAGCCATAAAATACTATCAAGAAAAATATAGGTTCCTTCATATTGGACTAGTACATGTATCAGTTAATTCCTTGCACAATCTTGGCCTAAATACCCCAATCATTTAGATTTTGGAAACTGTATCCTCGCTGTAGTTGAATCAAACCTTGAGCGAGACCCAATATACTTCAATTACTATCCAAACTTCTTGGTCTCTTTGAGTGACCTACATGTAATTTCTTCTTTAGTGTTAGATATTAAAATCTAAAACCTAAGATTAGAAGCATAATCTGAACCAATTTTATTCATCTTTAGGATTCATAACAAATTAATGCATACTCATCTATCCCCTAAAGCCTTGAAATCCTCTCCAAGAGATCATACCCTACTTATAGAGGTTAATGACAAGTTTTATCAATCTTATATATCAAGAATGCTCAAGTGAGAACAAATTACACAAGATCCTCAATGGAATCTTCAAGACGTCTTTGAACCTGAGGTCGAAGAACCACCTATGATACTTCAAATAGTTGAATATAAAACCAGAAGCGTAGATCTCCAATTCATTAGGATTGAACCTTCAACCTCAATAGGATTCGGACCATCTACTAATGATGAACCCTCTAGAATTTCAATTATTTCACATTCTAATTATCATGATCAACCAAACACTTTTTTTTCAAGGAGTAAAATTTGGAAGACCCATTCCTCAGCTATTTTACTCCAAGGATGAAGAATAACCTTTATCTCCTACTCATTCGAGTATGCAACGAATTAGTCAATTAAATGTTATATCCAAATCATTTCGTATAGACAAACAAATTATTGATCAAGAATTCCTGTCCAACAAAAATAAGCCCTTGAAAGAATTATTATTTAAATACTTCAACATAGAGGAAAGAAGCGAAATCTGAAATGAATACCACGAGACAATGGAAAAACTCGAATTAAATATTCATTTCTTTCAATGGATAAAAAATAATAAATATTATGAAACTCTCAATTCTCCTATACATCAGAGTATCAATACAAATACGACTTATCCTATTTGGCAAACCACCAAGGCTACCACTATAGTCTCTCCACACCCTCACTTAGAAAATATCTGATTTACTAATGCTCAAAATCAACAAGTGATAGCCATTGTTCAAAATTTCGTTCGACGTATTGACGGTCTCGACATCGACATAAAGGGAAAAAGTTGTTTTCCCCCAATGTCGTCGACATGTGGACATGTCGAGGAAATGTCGACCAAATGTCTTTTTTTTTTTTTTTGCATTGAATCCCTAAATGGTTGAGAAAATCTGGATCCACGGTGGCTTCTAGTTAGTTGAGACTTAAAAGAAGATATGTTGTTTTTTAAGAAAAAATCTATATTGAAATTTTGAATCCAAATCTTAAAAAAAGAAGGATTTCCGTTCAAAACATCTTTTCAAATTTCTGTAAATTCAAAGTTTGTGGAAGAGCAACAAGAAAAGTCGAAAATAATAGCAAAAGATTATACGACATTGGTCGTTTTCTGTTTTTCTTTTAAAGAAATTAAAGTTCTTATCCTTTTGGTTCAAAAAAAGAAAAAAAAAACAAGTATTAAATTAAATTTAACTATAAAAATCTAATAAAATCTTAAACAAATAGATTATAAACAATCGATTTATAAATAAACTTAATTTAAATTAAATTTAACTAAAAAACTAACAAAATCTTAAAGTAATTGATTTAAAAGAAAAATAAATTTTAAATTAAATTTAAATCACCAAATCTTAAAACAAACAAATAAAAGAAAATCAATTTAGCTAATTATTATTAAACATTTAAATTTTGAAAAAGTTAAATTATTATCTTTGGATTCAAAAAAGAAAAAAAAATAAATGTTAAATTAAATTTAACTAGAAAATCTAACAAAATCTTAAAGAAAGAGATAATGGATTTTAAAAAACAAAATTTATATCAAATTTAACTAAAAAATATAACAAAATGTTAAAGTAATCGATTTAAAAGAAAAACAAATTTTAAATTAAATTTAACAACCAAATCTTAAAACAAACAAATAAAAGAAAATCAATTTAACTAATTATTATTAAACATTTAAAATTTAAACTAAATCTAATTTTCTTAAAATTATTTCATACTTTATATATATATATATATCTATATTTTACATATTTTGTTCAATTATGTAACTAGATTGGATTAGAAATTATCAATAAAAAAGTAACATTAAACTTTAATTTACTAATTTAAATAATTTTCATATATGTATACATGATTTTGTTTCGACATTTTCATCGCAACGACATTTCCATAAGTAGATTACTTATATATTTAGATATGATGGTTAAAAGTGATTAGTATAGGCTAATTAAGCTACAATTAAAATCTTATTTACTAATTTAAAAAATTTGCATTAATATCCATTATTTTCGTAATTTTTCCAGAAATATCCATCGACATCGACATGTCCGTAAAATCGGGACCTCGACATTTTCATACATTTCGAACCTTGGATATAGCATCCCCTTATAAAATGAGTGTTTCCACCTGAAAATGAAAACAACACTCCAACTCTAAAAGACATAAAAATATACAATTACAAAATAATTATTCTAATAAAATTCTGCATACAATATCTAACTAAGTTAAAAGAATAGAAAACAAATTAGATAGGTCAAGTAATATCAACTCAAAAGAACAGTTTAAACCAATAGATAGAACAAAACCTTTGTTCAAACCCTTTGAAATTTCAAATCAATATCTAAAGGCAATAAACCTTTCAAGTATAGATTCAAAAAATAATTTAGACAAAATTAATACACAATTGCAAAATTTAACCATACATTCTACCCCTTCAACTTTTAAGGTAAATATTATAGCCGAAGATCCTAATGAAACAATAACAAATATAGGGGAACAATTTAATAACCTTACCTTCCAGAAAATAGGAAACTAAAGACATGCCAAATTAAAAAATTATTATTCTAGAGCTTCTTTTCCTGACATGCAATATGAAGAAAGATCCGATCTAACACAAGTTCAATATATGGGAAGTGGCATTTATAAATGGAACATAGATGGTATGACCGAATATCAAATATGAAGTACAATACAAGAAATGACTTTGACGACCACTACCTACAAAATACACCAAAACACTAGACATCAAATTGCAAAGATTTTAGCCTCTAGTTTTACAAGGCAACTTAAAGGATGGTGAGATAATTGTGTATCCTAAGATGACAAAGTAAGAATATTAACAGCCATTAAGGTTTGAACAAGACGGATCCCAAATAAATCAAACTCAAGATGTTGTTGCAACACTAATATATACAGTCACCAAAAGTTTTATAGGTGAACCCGTTAGATTTCAAGAAAGGACTTCTGAAATCCTCACAAACTTTACGTGTCCAAAATTACAAGACTTATGATGGTACAAAGACGTTTTCCTCAATAAGGTTTTTACACGAACCGACTGTAATCATCCTTATTGGAAAGAAAAATTTCTTTCAGGATTACCAAAATTGTTTGCCGAAAAAGTACAGCAGACCATTAGACAAACTTATCAAGGAACCATTCCATTGGAAACTTTAACATATGGATAAATAATTAATAATGAAAGACTTGTTTTATGTACAGACCTCAAACTTAGAGCCAAAATGAAAAATGAAACCTCTAAACAAAGACAGAAATTATGATCTTTTGTGCTCAATATGGTTATGAGAAAATTCAAACTCCCTCTACACAAAAGAAATATAAAAATAGGAATAATAAAAATTACAAAGAAACCCATTACAGAACTCCATAAAAAACGAAAATATTACCAATACAACCAAAAACAATATAATAAATCTCCTCCAAAAAGAAAAGGTAAATCTTTTAAAACCACAAAACAACGAAAATAAATTATCTGCCACAAGTGCAAACAAAAGGGGAGATATTGCTCCAAATTGTCCTATGAAAGGAAAAATTAATAACCTAGAAATAGATGATGAACTCAAAAGTCAATTATTAAACATATTAACTTATTCTTCCTCAGAATACGATGATAATCTTCTTATGATCAAATTTTTGAAATCCAAGAAAATACTGATGAAACATCTTCTGAAGAATTATCATCAGAAAATCAAATTGAGCCCTGCACCTGTAAACAAATAATTAATGTTATAATAAAAGATCAAGAATTTCTTTAAATATTATAGAACAAATTGATGATCCATAAATCAAACGGGAATATCTACTAAAATTAAAAGATTTAATAACTAGTGAAAATAAGGCAAAAAATAGAGAACATTATAGTCTTATTAAAATACTTTCACGTTTTGAACCCAAAACCAAAACTATAACACTTTAGGATTTTCATAGAGAAGTAAATCTTTTAAAAGAAGAAATTTAAAATATTAAAAAAGATAATTCTCAAATACAATTGGAATTATTAACTCTGAAAATCCAACAAATAACTGATCAACCTTCAAGATGAAACACTCAGAAATATTGAAATAGAAGATAAAACAAATGATGAATCTTTTATTAACATTATAAATAAACTACACTTGCAAAAATGATATTCAGTCATCAATCTCGTAGTAAGCAGAGAATATCATTTAGCCTCAAAGGATTAGTCAAAAGTCTTCCATGTCTATCGATTGTTAACCCTCATGCATCACTCATAGTTGAAACCGATGTCTCTACATTGGATACGGTGACATTCTCAAACAATCCACACATAGTCTAGAACAATTGGTTAGATATCACTCTAGAATTTGGATAGGCGCACAAAAAAATTATTCTACTATCAAAAAAGGAATTTGATCAATCGTTTTATGCGTCAACAAATTTCAAAGTGATCCTATAAACAAAAGTTTTTTGATACGTGTTGATTGCAAAGTTGCCAATGATGTTTTACAAAAGGATGTCAAAACTTTAGTTTCCTGACAAATTTTTGCTAGGTGGCAAACAATTCTTTCATGTTTTGATTTCTAAATTGAATCTATAAAAGGGAGCACAAACTCCCTTCCTGATTATCTTACAAGAGAGCTTCTAAAAGCAAAGATAGAGAAAAATGAGCCCTCAAAGAGAGAAAATGAAGGAGATGAATGACCAAAACCTAAAATGAAAGCCTCATATTCTCAAGCTTATCATTTTCTCGAAGGAGAAATATAAACACCAAGAAGAAAAGAAAAAGCACCTCAACAAGAATCTTCTCAACGAGGTAATGCAATACCTACATCAAATAGATTTCAAATAGATTTTGATGTGATAATCTTGCATAAAATCAAATTTACCTATTTGATAGATTGTTTTGATGTCTACATTTAGTATGGACCAAATATGAAGATTTCTTTCAATATGGGCTATTTGAGCTTCTTGACTATTTACAACCTTAATGTGGGAGTTATCTGTGTAATCTTCTTTGATTTGTTTTCCTTTCACTACAACAATCAAGGGTTTCAGCGACGAAAATTTTTCATCGCTGAAAAGAAATTTTCGTTGCTGAAGAACGTCAGCGACGAAAGAATTTTCATCGCTAAAACTGAGTCTCTAAAGAGGTAAGCGACGAAAACACGCATTCGTCGCATATTGGCGACGAAAATAAACTTTTTGACGCATATGCGACGTAAATCATTTGCGTCACATTTGCGATACAAAAACGCCTTCGTCGCATTCTGACCATATTTTTCCCATTACAATTTTCCTTTCTTGCAAGTTTTCCTTGTTTTTTCATTCTAATTCTCCTTATTATGCAAAAGTAAACACAAATGTCTAATCGACATCAAAATTCGTCACTAAATTTAAAACATTCAACTTGCAAAATTAATTAGATAATAATATGAATTTCATTAAACAATATATGTCATTGAAAACATATACAAGTTTCTGCAAATAAAAACAATTCAATTAGAGTACGTACATATAGAATGAAATTTCTGAAAATTAAAACAACGAAATGTCTACCAAAATTTACAAATAACATTCTCCCTCCAATTGAGCCAAGGTTACAAAATATGTTTCCACCATATATCGTTGCATCAATCCTGTACAAAAATTGCATCAACTATTGTTGTAGTACAAATATTAAAGCCTACACTAATAGACAAAATTAAACAAATATACTAAACCAATTTTACAAACACTCCTTTGTCAAATAAATATATATAGAACAAAAACTCAAAAATCCAAATTAAATAAAATTAAACCACAAAAATATTTATGTTTTCCTCATTCAAACCCGAGAATAATAAAAAACAAATGACATAAGCAACTATCACAAAATCTATCAAGAACTATTCAAAAACTTATGCACTTACTTAAAACCCACAAAACCTGTGGAACACCTCCTTAAACCATACCCCTCTCCCCCCGCTACCTCTCGCTCTTCATTATGATATAATTCCAAGAAAATGATTTACCAAGAAGTTTAGACATTAAGAAATTTTTGAGATATAGACCAAATTCTTTAATTTTCTTTCTAATATTGTAACAGACTTGGAATTCTTATTGCTAGAATTTCTACAACACGGGAACGCCAAGCTTACCAACGGTCTTACGATTCTACTGCTGGGAACACAAGGCTTACCAACGCGCTGTTCAGTAGAAAGGAAAGCAATCTTGAACTTCAAAATCTATTAAAATACTAGAGTTCCAGTGTGGCTATTGATCTAAAATTTCTCAAGATCTACTATCTTAATACCACTCCACCCAACTGGGTATGAATGGCTCAGATACCACTGAGGCCTGGATCAGGTTGATTGTTTAGGTTGAGATAATGGAATTAAGAATATTGTCTAATGTAATAAACATCTCTTGGTTTATATATGATACAATATTGAATGGAGATGAATGTATGGAGAATGAAAACAAATGAAAGATCATGAATATGTGTGATGCAATAGCTTGGTGGCATTAGAATTTGAAATAATGTGTGGTGATAAGAAGGCATTGTAAATCATAAAATCTTTTGGATTTAATTGGTAAATAAAGAGGCAAGATTTAAACTTACTTGTAAGAAGAAGACAAAAGTTGGGGAAATGAGTAGTTTATTCAAACTTGAGCACCGTTCCCTTTTACAAACTTAAGATCACTCACTTTCTAACTCTGTCCTCTATTTACAACTACTTGCTTCCTTTATAGTACAGTAGGAAGCGTTCAAGTACAACACGTGGAAAGTATTTACAACACATAGGCATTACATAAAAGTAAAGTACAACATGTGGAAACTAACTAAAATACATAGGACGCTAGGTGTCGATTTACTAGGACTACATGCGACACCTTTACAAAACTAAAACACATGACATGCTAGGTGTCGGGTTATTAAGGCTACGTACGACACCTTTACAAAACGACAAACTATGTCTTGATAGAACTTTGTTGATGAAATCTCCAAGGTTGATTGGGAATTTGTCTCGAGAGGTTGATTAGAATCTTGTCTTTATTGACTTGGTTATTGTGAATAGATATGACTCATGAAATTGGCAGACTTGATTGTCGTCATCTTGATCTTTGTCATCATCATTATCTTGACTGTCGCTCGGAGAAGAAATTTGTTGAATTATATCAGTCAGTTCTTGATCATTTGTAACTCATGTCATGGCTGCAATGAGTCTTAATCTTTGAGCAAGGAATTGTTGATTCCGCTGAACATTTTGTTTTTTATTATGTGGGTAGACATAACTATTTTTCGACTACTTGTCTTGAGGCGATTGCTGTATTGAACTTGTCCCACTATTTGATTTTGTACATTTGGTGAAGACGGGATATTCCATTGGTTTCTATAATTGAATAGTCCCAACAAAATATCCAAGCTAAAAGAAATAATTTGAAAATAGCAAAAGAGGATTGAATGGATCTGTAAAAACATTGATTGAAAAATATTTGAAGTTTTGCGAAAGTGGATAAGGTAGAATAGCCTCGGTAAGACCGAAAATATTCCAATAGTCATTAAACCATAATGGAAAGTTTCACACAAGATTTGTCAAAAATAATAAACCAGGAATGATTGTAATTATTTAACCAAAACATATTATACCAAGCGTTTTGACAATCAACGTATGAATATGTTTCAGGAAAGAAAGTGTGGGTAAACTTCTTTTCGGTGTAAATATTTTAATTCCATTTTGTGAGTGTTAATACACGGAGAATTTTGACTTTTGAAAAAGCAATTTTATTTGGATGGGTTTTGTCCTTCGTATGGATTAATTTAATGGAATCTATTTCTATAAGTATATGTTCATAGAATAATCGGGTTTTATGAATTTGGTCTAGAATTAAATGAAAGTTTGAAAGAAATGTTTTTTTGGATGATTTCAGAGATGAAAGTATTTAAGTATTCTGGGTCAAGAGTGGTAATAAATTTGGTTTGAGATTTTGAAAGGTATTATGTGGTAACGGAGTTCTTGGTGGTTTTATCAAGAATTTCATCAGGGAATTTATTTGCAAATTCTATAGATTTTGAATGATTTTTTTTACCCACTCAATTAATTAATTTCAATTTTTTCCATTAATTTTTTAAAGTTAAAATTTTCGATTTTCACATTAAATGATTTTCTCAATTAGATTTTTGACTCATTCAATTAGTTTAGATTCTTCAAATTTATAAAAAGAGATTTTTTTTACTCATTCTTTAATTCAATATAAAAGAAGATTGTGAGTCAAACCAAAGGGTATTTTCGTAATCCCATATTCACTAAAAAGTTGAAAGGGGTCAAAATTTCAATGGGAGGGGTCACACATAAGAGTTTTTGTAAATGAGGTCAAAATCTGAATTGAATTAATTATAAGAGGGGTAAGAAATCCTAACTTCTTATCTAAACTCATGTTTTACGTATGTTTCGAACTTGAAAACAAAGAAACACATATCACATTTTTAAAATCCTCTAAAAAAAACATTGTTGTCCACTTGTTTGATCATTGTCCAAATACTATCTAAAATCATTGTTCCCACATTTTCACTTTTGAAGAGTTAGGTACGTTACACTTACAATCTTTTTTATTTTAAAATTGCTAAAATTATTTGAAATATTTCCCCATTCATACATTCTACTGGAATGAGCTTCTTGAAAAGAGAAAAAAAAAAGCATTGTTTAGATCGTTGTCTTGACCAATACTTGGTCCAAGATTGAAGAAAAATTGCATCACGATTGAATGTTATTCAATCCTGGTGCATCCTGGTTCGAGACCAGAGTCGGGACACATCCCAAACTATTCTTGAACCAGGATTGGTTCGAGACATGTGCCGGAGTAATCCCGAACCATGATTAGTATGTGACATGTCTTGGACCAATACTGGTCCGAGACGGTCTGAAATGACAATTTTTTTCCTTCTTTTATTATTATTTTTAATATTTTTTTAAACGATCGATTTTCTTATCTCACTTAGTTTTATTCTATTTGCAGGATGCCTCACGTTTTCATAATATTCAGTGGAGAATGGAACGAGAGTGAAAAAGATTATGTTGGTGGTCGTACGAGAGGATTGACAATGGATACTACAACCACGTACGAAAAATTTATAGGTCACGTGTATAGATTGAGTAATATAAACCCCCTACAGTTTGATATTATAATTAGACGTGTATATCATTTTACAACTAAAGTTTGTGTAATGGAGATAATTGATGACAATGACTTGAGTTTTTTTTTTTTTTTTTGTACTAGTGAGGATGTATCTGAATTGCCTATATAAATATCTACCATGTCAAAGTAGGTACATGAGAATGAAACGTACATGCCTTCTTTCCCATATTATGTAGACCAACACGTGTCATCGATTCTTATGTCCATAACTTGTATTCTCCCATTCTAGAGACCCACATATCCTATATCCTCATTTCCTTCCTCATCGTCGAACTCCTCTTCTTCCCAACAGTCACACACCTCCTACGGACATATAGGTTATGATATAGTAGGTTTAACACCATTAGATTCAGATGTTGTTCCATGTAATCTGGGAGAAGACATAGTATGTGATTGGGATGCGTCGAGAGTGTGGAATGATAAGAAAGATGAAGTGATGAATCATATGACCCGTTGCAGAAGAAAGAGACTCTGAAGCAAAATACGGGAATGGTGACAATGCTGATGCACTTGATGAAGAGCCTAATGTGGAATAGGTACACACTGAGTTTAGCAGGGATGAAGAAGCGATTCGGTAAATTATATGTAATGGTCTCACCAGACTACCTAATTATGAGAAATTGCAACTCATGGTACAGTCTTCTAGAACAAATGATGTTAAGGAGGGTGAATTATTTGATACGAAGGAGTTGATGTTGAAAATGCATTTAGTTGCAATGTAGTGAATTTTCAGTTTAAAGTAAAAAAGTCGACACTAGAACTATATATACTTTGGTCGTTGATACTAGTTGCACGTGGAATGTAATATGTTCAAGATTAAAAAATATTGTACCGTCCATACATGCAATGGTGGAGTTTTGAAACAAGATCAATGGTGTCGCAACGTCATCGCGACGCGACGTCATTCCCTGAAAGGTCTCTTTCGAGATAAGGGTTTGGAGTCACCACCAATCATCTACGAGTTGTGATTGGTCACCTATTTAAAAGAAATTTGGTCTGCTAAAACAAAATTTTAGTTCGGGAGTCGATTGAGTGTAGGGAAAGTGTTTGCTTACTACGACACCAATTTGAAAACGATACCATATTTTGTCAAAAATTATCTTATTATTTTATTTGGTCCAAAAGAAAATTAATTTGTGTTTTTATTTAAATGTCATAACTAATAATTATGAGTGGCACGAAGACCATTAGAGAAATTTTATCACCTCGAGAATATTGGATGGTACCAATTTCCATCGTTGGAGTTTTCGAAATAATTCTTTAGTAAAACAATGATAAAAAAAAAATCAATCTTACTTTGAGGCACACAATATCTCAAACTTGGGTCATGAATATTAATGTCCAAGTCCCTTGCTAATGTGTCAACATTTAGGATACAACTTAAATTTCTTCTTTAAAATACAAACTTTTTATTTTCAAACTTTGTTTAAATTAAAAAAATTATTTTTTTAATTAAAAAGAAAAAAAATCTTCTATTTATTTGAAGTTTGAAATTCGTTTTAAAAAAAAAAAATTCCTATTTATATGATCAAACTTATTTAGAAAGATATCTTATTCATTTTTTAAAACTTATTTAACAAATATTTCATTTTAAAAACAAACATTTACTTACTTTGTGATTTGAGATTTATTAATTTTAAAACAAAAATTTTCCATTCAATCTTTTATTTACTTTCCAAAAGGACTTTACTCTTAAACTTCCTTTTAAAGAAAAAGTTTCCTTTAAACTTAATTTTTTACTAAATCAAAGAGAATAAAATAAAATAAAATAAAAAATTGAAACAATATCTTTTATTCATTTTAAAAGAGACTTACTTAAAAACAAACAAAATTTTGCATTTGAGATTGCAAATGGATTCCGAATGATTGGAGACCAAAATTTTCTTGAAAAAAACAATTTTTTTAAATACATAAAAAAATCTTATTTCAAAAAACACATCCTGCACTTGGAAAAAAAACTTATTATTTTAAAACAAATTTTAAGATCCTTCCTCTTCTTTTCAAAACTTATTTAAACTTAATTTAAGATATTTTATTTCCTATGTAATATTTTTTTTCCTTTGTAACACAGAGAGATAATGAGAAATATGAAACCCATTGATCATCGGTCAAAAAGCCACCAAACGAAACAGTAAAATGCCACAAAGGAAAACAAAGAGGCTGCTAAGATTTCACCACACTAAAACTTCCAACCGAAAAGCTAGATCATATAACGCCCTATAGTCGCCTAGTTTCTCCAGCCTCCTTTGACGACTAAGTGTCAAAGAGATTTTCTTTCTTTTAAATAAAAAAACAAAACTTGACTTATTGTACTCACAAAACACTTTTTCCTTATTGACACAGCAATAATTGACGTATAAAGCAGCCCCGAACAACACTAAAAAATCAGCACAATAAGTACGTAAAACAGCCCCCAAAACCTCAAATTTTTCCCCACGAAAACATTTGTAAATAACCCCAAACTGGTCCCAAAAGTTTTAAAACTTGAGGAGTGAACAAAACATAATAAAAAAAACAAATACAAAGTCACGAACGTAACTTAGCCCACCTTGTTTACCTATGTAAGGAATATTATGGGTCTATTAGTTGGAGTGGAAGCGGATCGGGTCATTGTTGGAGTTCATAAGGGGCGTTGTTGGATCTATAAGGGTCAATGAAAGAAAAATGATTATGATCGAGGAGGAGGTGATTATGGTAGAGTTAGGGAGAGAGGAGTCTGAGTTTCCTTCCTTGTTTTTTTCTTCTCAAACTAATCAAAACCCTCTCTTTATATAGGGTGTAAAAAGCAATGGTAAGACTATATCACTGAAGTAGGAAAGGTGCCACTTTTGGTGGAATGAAGACTTGACAAAATCTTAAAAAAAAAAAAACTCTTTTATTTAAAACCAGATCTAATTTTTTTTACTTTTTAACAATTGATTAAAAAGGAAAAACTTGGGTTTTTAATAAAATACAAACAACTAAAATAAATATAATGATGATAATAATAATAATAAAATCAAATTCTTTTTAAAACAAAATCTATTTTTATAATTTAATTTATTTAAAACTTTATATTAAAACTTATGTTATCTTTAACCAAAACAATTACATTAAAACTTATGTTATTTTTAACCAAACAAAAATAATAATAAAAAGGAAAATTAAGTCGGACCAAATACGGTGTCTATAATAGGTAACCCAAGAGTTGGGTGGTCGGACATCTTGTCCAAGCGAAGTTCACAGACGTCTCCCGCATGTATAGACGGAAGGACATTATACAAGACATGAGGAAGGAATATGATGTCAATTTAAGTTATGATATAAAGCATGACAGTCCAGTGAAGACTCCGACTTATTAGAGGGGCATTGAAAATCATGAACCCAAGTATTATTTTCGAATTGGAACTATTGGGTCAATCGATTAGAGGTTTACTTGGTTGTATTAGACCATTGTTGGTTGTTGACGGGGCTCACCTACAAGGGAGGTTCAAACGGGTATTGTTAACAGCTTCTGGTGTTGATGCGAATAACCATATTTATCCGATTGCATTTGCGATTGTCGACGGTGAGACCGTATCATCATGAGTATGGTTTATGACTTAAATAAAAAGTGCGCTTGTTAACAATTTGGTTTTCGTTTCTGATAGACATCCAATAATTTGTAAGGCAATTGAGAAGATATTTTCTATTGTATTTCATTGCTTTTGTATACAGCATATTAAGATGAACTTGATAGCAAAATTTAAAGACGATGCGAAAGCAATCGAAGACTATTTCTAAAGGCTGTAAAGACATATCAAGTTTTATTTCAACTCAATCTGAGACCAACTTCCTGGTACGATGGAATACCTAGACGACATTGAGAAGGAACATTGGGCTCGTTGTTTCCAAACTGAATTGAGGTACACTCAGATGACCACTAATGTTGCTGAGTCTGTAAATGCCTTCTTTAGGCACACGCCTAAGTTGCCAGTGACTGCTTTACTTGACCACATTAGAGGTCTGTTACAGACTTGGTTCTACAATCGACGGATGCTTGTATCTTCTTGATCCACCACATTGTCTGACAATGCAGAAAAGATGTTCGCTGAATACTCAGATAGTACCATGAGACACATTGTAGTCAACATCGACCAGTTTCATTTCGAGGTACGTGATGGCAACCTTGACGGGATTGTTGATTTAAACTCTAGAACATGTAGTTGTCGGGAGTTCGATTACTTTAGAATTCCACGTTTACATGTTATTGCCGGGGCGATGGTACGCAACATAAATCTATACACTCTGTGTGACGAGGCGTACACGACGAACTTTTTGATTTTGGCTTATACAGAATCAATCTTTCCAGTCAGACACGTCTAGACATGGAACAGTTCGCCTGAGTTTGTCAACATACAGGTGGAACCATCGAAGACGATTCTTAGAGTCGTTAGGTGACAGATGGTTATGATTCCTTCAATGGGCCAGGTGTGCCAAACACGTAAGTGCGGTCGTTGTGGTACGTCGAGACACAATCGCAAAACATGCCGCGAACCCTAAACACATTGTGAATGTATGATTTTGTTGGTTCTTTATGTTTGAACATGTATGAAGTGGACACAATGAAAATTGGAAGGTAATTTGTATCTCAAGCAAGCAACCATGCATGCTTTGGTAATCCTATGTGTTATATTATTATTATAATTTTGAGATTGTATGTATATGTGTTTCATATGTATTATCCAACGTTCGTGATCGTGGAAGGTATGAAATACTAAAAACAGAACTGAAACATATATATTACCATAAGAAAATGTGATGATACGCCCTTATTTGTACAACATATTGTCGCCTAAAAAATACAACATTAGTTTGGGTCAGAGTGTCCATCTTTGACCCGATGACATGATACTCGAAGAATTTGACACATAATATCCCACAATCTGTCGCGCTTCTTTGTTGGGTTGCGCCAACTCGACGCACCTTCCATGGTACGACTAGCAAGTCTGGTCGTACTGCAAACATCCTGCCGTAGTGAAGCACCGCAAGTACGATCGTACACATGGGCTTCAGCTCTTTCTCGAGTGCCTCCAATGGGGTGGCTGGCTGTAGTGAATCCCAGACGGTTATATCGCCCTCCACAAGATCGATACCAATTATCACCTAATGGTTCCCGCCTATGTGAATTCGAGTATACATCATGTCTGTACCACTCCAGAGTGTGTTGTGGTCCGACTGTCTATCGAACATGTATCGGAAGATGGTTTTCTTCTTACTACATTCATACTTTATTCTCGAGGCCAAGACTCTTGGCCTCATGGCAGCATATGGACCATCTGTTCAGTTGTGCAATGTCTTTGCAGAAATACGATGACATGAGACTTACATAAAGAATTGGAACATGCATTTTATTATATTGAACCTAAAGGGGTAAAAAATTACTTACAAAAAGAAGTACGTCGTCAATCGCAAACTTTTTGCGACATAGATGAACACACTTGTCCAACTTTTTCGTCGTAAACAGTACTAATGCATCAGCTACCTGTTCCATATAACATATTCACAATGAGGTAATCAACATATTCACAATATCGTACTTAGTGAGTAAGAAATACTTACTTTCTCCTTCAATTCGATATTATGGTCCAGTAGATTGCAATACCATTCTTTCCTTGCATTTCACCTGGAGTAGACCACATTCTTCCGTTGGTTTTTTGGTCATCCATCCATCTTTGGAACTGTTCGTCTAACTATGGAGGAACAAGACATGCTGAGTCGTAGCTCACCACGGTCATCATATGCTTCTTGGTTGGTGTGTACATATCCTTAAGTTTTTACGAGTAATAACGCTTCCGTAGCCCTTCGGTCAGTTAACCTGGTGAAGGTCAGATGCAACATAAACCACAGTTTATGAATTCAGGACAATATAAGTTAACACGAGAGCAGTTAAGTACAAATGATAAAATATATTATATTAAGTTTACCTTAACAATTACTTATGGTGGTACTGCGTGTTGCATATTGGGAAGCCTATCGAGTCGCCTATTTGATGGACCATCAAGTTGCCTACCGATAATGAGATTTTGATATACAAAAAAGTGCATCAGGTTACAATATACTAGCATGAAAGTATACTAGCACACTATAAGGTAATTACTTGAATTCACCCACTCTAGATTCATGATCACTTGACTAATCCACTACGAAGCCATCGGGCTGCTTCCGAACGTAAGGTCCTGAGATTAAAGAACATGATTAGGGGATGTCGTGAGTATACTGTTGGTTCGATTTACGTCCCCTTGTACAAGTGTACACAATCTTCGCAGCAAGTAATAAAAAGTTCGTATCCACAAGGATTGATTGTTACACACTTCAATAATCACTTAAGATGGGGGGTTTTAAACAAGCAAAGTATTTATAACAAATAGGAGAACTAAAGTAAATCAACCCAAACAGTACACCAATGAACTACTGTTAAAATGAATTAAAGACATATGACAGCGAAATATCTAAGGAAAATGCACAAATATGAACTGAAATACTGATATTAAAGTAAGGGGGAAGCGGTTAAGTGACTCTTGTGGACTTAAGCAAACGATGTTACAACATAAACGATGCTAGAGCATTAGCCAAACAGACATGGAATCTTCCCAAATTTTCCAGATTTTCTCCCTAAGTCACCACATACTAAACTCAAGTAGTCCCTAGAGCATAAATGATGTTAGGAAAATGCACAGTTTTCATGACCAAGCTAGGTGATGTTTATCCCTAAGTCACCACATGCTAAACTCAAGTAGACTCTAGCTCGAGATGAAGTATTTCGCTTCCTATTACAATTTTCCAAAAGTTAACAAGAAGGTATTCCAACATGGTGATCAAGCATATTGAAAATAAATTTATAAAACAACTTCAACTCAATGTTGTTCATCATTTAAAAACAGTAACAAAGTCTACAACCACAATGGTTCACAACAACCTCCCCCTCACAAATTAGATTAGCTACGTAAAGCCATACAAGAAAATCAAATAAAAACTAGAATGAAAATAAAACAAAGAGATTCAAAGATGAAGAGAATGAGCTGAAGGTTTCAGCTCAAAGCGAAATTCTCTTGTTCTCTGTTTCAGCAGCAAATTTCTAGGCTTATTCTTCCTCTTCCACGGCAGCTGGATAGGTTTCTTGGAGAGTGAGATGGATGATTCCAAAATGGAGTGGGGAAGAATCCTCTTAGAGGCTACCTTAAAATGGGACTTTTATATCCATCCTTAATTTTAGGGCAACACAAAGGATAAAGTGGGCCCCAGCTGTAAATTCCAGATTTTTCTCCGAGTTACTGTGGTAAATCCCGTTGAGCAGTCCTTTCACTGTCAATTTGTCATTTTCTGCTGCTTTCTGAATCTAAATCTGATACTGTAGCATCGTCCCGTTGAGCAGTCCTTTCACACCAAAATTAGCTCAATTGCAATTGACAATACTAAAATGTAGAAAGCTAGTGTTTATGATCTTTTTAACACAAACTCAGTGAATAAGGGTACAAGTGATGCTATCTTTAGCTAATTTATACCAACATTATCCCCAAATAACTCTCTATATGAAGAGTTATCATATACGGGCCAGTTAGCATTAAATAAGTAGGAGTTACCTCAATTACACTGACTCAATGATCAGGGGAAGCCTCCACTGTTGCATTGTCCTCATCCGTTTTCGGACCCTGATCCGTCTTCGGATCCTCGTTCATGTTTTTTGGACCCTGATCCATCTTTCTGATACTCGTCTGTATTCTTCGATTCCTCGGGAGTCTTCGAAACCTCATCAGGTCTTTGGTCCTCATCCATATTCTTTAGACCTCCAATTGTCTTCGAGTCCTCATCAGGCCTTTCATTTGAGTGACCATCTCCATCGGGCCCACCCCCACCTCCAAAATATTTACTCGGATTGGGGAACTTCCCATGAAGAAAAAATACGATCCATAAGAGTTATTGTAGTAAAACAGTAAAAACTAAACTAAATGAAGTTTATATAATAAAAAAGATGCTTACCTTTGACATTTTCTTAAGGTCCTTTGGATACCTTTCAGGGCGATTTCAATGCCACCCAAGGTGGCCTCAATAGCACCAACACGATCACTGAGCCTCCTCAACCATCTACTGATCCTCTTCTTGAATTTCTTCTTCTTCGTCTTCTTGTCTGGCGTTTGTCCGTCATTTCCTTCTTCATTGGCCACAACATCGTCCATTGGAGGGGCCTCTTCTCGAACATCCTCTTCTACCAAATCTTCTACAATCTTCTTCCCTTTGTCACTCCCTCTTTTTGCATGATTTCCCCTTTCCATAGTGGGAGACGCTTGAACAACAGGCAAATAAGGTCTTATGTCAATGTCGTGTCTTTGAGGGGATATGATGCGGGCTTCCCGTGGAAGCATGATACGGTTCATGTGTTGTTGCTCAGCATCCATCGACTTCAAGTATACCTTAACCTTGAACTGCATAGAAACGATTGTTAGATCCAAATGAAAAAACAAATATCAAGCATACGACCATCTGAGAATTGCTTACCCACGTGTTATCGAATACATCACTCGCAAACACACGAAACCCGTAAGAATAGGTGCACGATCATCTGAGAAGTCGAGGAATGGTGTCGTCACTCAACCTCGTTGCTACTTTCACACTAAACATCGAGATAGTCTCGTATGCCCATACCTGGAATCAAATGAAGTCAAATAAATTATGTAGTTAAATAATCAATTTAATTTTACAGTTGACCTAAACCTCAATAACCTGAAACATGTGTAGGGTCGTCTCTCACCTTCTATTGGTACACCGATAGTTTATCATTTAGAACGTTCTTTAGGCTCCAAATTGTCCTTTCAAAAATCATCGTAGTGTAGTCATAGTTGTAGAACAACTCCAACCGATCCACAATACCTAATAGATTTGTATCTATGAACTGCCTCCTTTCGTCATCCATTATGGCAAGCTCTATGAAGTAAACTATGGCAACCTTGACAACATCCTCGTTGTTGTCAAAACTCTGCTCCATAAAAATCTTCTCCAACTCCTTACACTTAACCCTCACACTATCCTTAAAATAACGTGCTCTAAGTCTTCGACCGAGAATATCGTTATCTACTCTATTAATCCTGTGTTTGAGCCTGATGATTAGGTCAAGCTCTTGCTTGTCGAAAGACACCCTATTTCCAAATAGGTTAAAGTTAATGACATTCTGTTTCTACTCAACCTCTCTCAACAACAGGTGATGAATCAATTGACCATTAAATACAACGTCAATGTCCAAAATAGGAACAAAACATGTTTGCTTAAACATGTCTATTGGGTTGGGGTTAACCTAGCCTTATGCGTAGAAGTGAGTTTACCTATATGGGCAAGGTTTGTCGACGAGGTCGAAAACGAGTCATTACGGTCTAGCATAAGTCTCAAATCCATCGTATCTCCTAGACAAAGTTAAAATTAAAAATATTAGATAAAGACCAATGTAACTAAGTTAAAAAGAATTTAAAAAAACGTCTTCAATGTGGGAATATAAGTTCTGCCATTCATCTCGATTCGAGACGGACTAGGATGAAAGCCAGAAAGAAGGTTGTCATTTCTGCCTTTCATCCTGGGCCGAGACGGACTGGGACGAGACAGATTGGGACAAGGTTCGAGATGAAAGACAGAACATGTATCATCTCGCAGCTTCACTTCTGGCTTTCATCCTGGTGCTTGTCTCGGTCCGTCTCGTACCAGGATGAAAGGCAGAAGCCAAGCTTGATCCCGGAGTGAACCAAATGGTATCCCGGATGCCATATTCGTCATCCCAAAACGAAACACACTAGGATTGAATCAGGGATTGAATATGAAACGACATCCAATATTTCCTTTGTTTTGATTTCTCAATCTGATACCTGCACGACCCAAAATGAAAGGAAAAATTACTTGGCTGCTTCAGAAAGCGTCGAAAATGAAAACCCTAACAACAAGGAACGAAAAATTTCTCTAAACTACGAAAAATTTCTTTAAACAAAAAGAGAACCCTAAACTCTGACTCAGAGATCGAAACCATGATGACGAGAAGAAACTCTAACCTTGATGATGAGAAGAGACTGATGACGTTACCTCTAAAATTGATGGGTGCAAAACTCCAAGAAATCGTCTGTTGGCCTTTTGAGAACCGAGATAAGGAATGAAGGGAGAGAATGATTGGGAATGCTCCGAGATAGGGAGGGAATTGATTTTTTAAAATTGAGGGAATACGGTAATTTCACAATTAAAAATTTTGGAAGGGGTACAAAATAAGGGGAAGTAGGGTAACAAACTATGTTTTTTCAAAATAGTGTCATTTATCCGATTTCACTTATTGAAAGGGTCATAAATCCCAATTTCCCGAGATTGTGAAAGCTCTGAAAATTTTTCATGGGGTATTTTACAAATGTAAGATTTTTTTTAGTATAAGAGTGGGGGATTGAACTCACAATCTCTTGGTTGGAGATATAAGCCAATTATCACAGAACAATGCTCGCTTTGGCTACAAATGTAAGATTTGAATGGCATTTTGGTATGTAACAATAGTATCTTCTTTAAGATATATGTGGTATATTCAAGGTTCGAAACGTCGAGGTCCCGAGTTTAAGGACATGTCGATGTCGACCAATATTTCGAGAAAAATGACGAAAATTTATGGATATTTATGCAAATTTTTTGAATTAGTAAATAAAACTTTAATTGCAACTTAATTAGCTCATAATTGATCTTTTTTAACAATCATATCTAAATATATAAGTAATATACTCATGAAAATGTCGTTGCAATGAAAATATCGAAATAAAATCATGTATACATACATGGAATATATTAGTAAATTGAATTTTTTTTTAGACAAAAGAACTAACAAAAACAATTAAAGAAAAGAGACAACATTAGGGTTGTTCGCAATGCTAAAATCTCATCTAGCTTCTACAGTAAGCCAATTTGGGAATCTAGAGATCCAGATTTTGTTTGGATTTGACGAAATTGCAGTTGAAGCCAAACGATGAGTAACATTACTTGAAGATCTTTGAATATGCATGAAGAGAATATCTATGAAATTTATGGCACACATGTGAATGTCATCCACCCATACATTAGGTTGGTGAGAAGGATCATACTCCTGCGATATGAGGTTGATCGAGTTCTGCGAATCGGAGTCCACCTGCACAAATATGAGGTCGAGACATTGAGTCAGCCATAAACCCTCAAGAATAGCCAATGTCTCAACTTGCAAAGGTTCATAAAACACATCTAATTTCCTTATCATTGCAACAATAATTTCTCCTTTGTCATTTTGGCAAACCACCCCAATTCCTGTTCTTGAATTTGATAATTTGCAGGCAGTGTCTACGTTTATCTTTACCCAGTCAGGAGAAGGAGGAGCCCAATAATTTACGTCTTTCCCAGCCTTGTTGCTATTCGGGAGATGAATATCGGCTCTTTCGTGAAAGTTGCGCTATTTCGATTTCCTTCAATTATGACATAATCCATTCACTTCTGCTTTTTACATCAAGTATTGGGTTGTTAAACTTAGTCGCATTTTGGTCGAGCCATATAGCCTAAGTACTAACACTAACCAGTTTTAACTCCTTTATAGAAGTAGACTCCATCAGCTAGATAAATCTGTCTTGGAAAGTTTTATTATTGCTTGATCATGTTATATTGATAATTCATAATCCAATCTAGTTTTTAGTTACATAAGTGAACAAGATATGTTAAATATCGATATATATAAAATATGAAATAATAGTAAAAATTTTGAAAAATAAGATTTATTATATACAAATTTTGGTGATAAATTTGATAGAAAAGTTAGATGAATGATTGATTTAGAGATGTATTTGAAAATTTTGATTTTAAATTTGAAAAGAAAGTGGTAAAAAGTAAAAATAAAAAAATAATTTAAGTGAATTAGAAATGTGTTTGGAAATTATATAAATTTAATTGGAAAGTTGGATGGATTATTGTTTTAGAAAAGTGTTTGAAGAGTGTAAATTTAAATTTGAAAAGAAAAGTGGTAAAAGTATTAAAAAATAATTTGAGTAAGTTAAAAATGTGTTTGGAAATGGTATAAATTTGATTGGAAAGTTGGATGGATGATTGATTTAGAAATATGTTTGAAAAATTGTGTAAGTTTAAATTTGAAAAGAAAAGTTGTGATAAAGAACCTTAGTGCAACGAACTATAAGAAACCTTAATGGAGTTATAACTTTTATAAAGCATAACACTAAAACTCATAATTCAAGTTGTATCAATCGAAGAAATGACTAAAACGAATTACCTTGATGATCAATATCAGGAATAGAGAAAATTTGTTCCTAAACTCGAGATTCGAACCACTCCACAAGATAGCTTGATCAAGGTTACTTGAATGATCCTAGCATGCAAATCTAACACTCAAGAATGGTAAGGAATAACAAGCTCTAGGTTTTTTAAAGCAAATTTGCAACTTTCATTCAATAACAAAATTCTGAATTTTCAAGGAAACAAAGCTAGGCTATTTATAGCCTCCAAAACAATCCTAAAAGTAACCTAAAGGCATTTGAAATGTTGTAACTCCCAATTACATGATGGTCACTCACTAGCTAAAATGTATCTTAAAACGCTTAAAATGAAATGCTTACAACTGAAAATACAACAACAAGGCCTTTGAATCCGAGAATTGAAATCTTGATCAGCCTTCAAAGTCTTTGTAACCTCATAATCATAAATGAATCTTCACTTGAAGTAGTTTGAAGTATCTTTAAGTGTAGTTCCATTAATTGATGACTAACTTGCACTAAATAAAGCTTGAGATACACTTGAGTTCATTTAATGCAACTTAAGTTCTTTGAATCCAACTTAGCTTTATTGAATGCAACTTGAGTTGAACTCCACTTCAACTTCAACAACTTTAAATGGACTCTAAGTTTGCAACGCTAAGTTCATTTAATGCAACGCCTCCCTTAAGCTCTTCTTGGAAGATGTTGTTGAAATGATTCATCTCTCTCTTGATCATCCCTAGTCGAGCTCACCAAGTGTTGAACATGAGAAAGTAAAGCTTGTTGAAGCTTCTTGGCTCTTGATCTCATTATGGGTCCTTGAGGCATGCCAATGGAGCTTCTTTGGTTCACATAATCCTTCCCCTCTTAAGAAGGATTCGTCCTCGAATCATAGCCATCTCCTACATCAAAAGAACTCACATCAGCAATATTAAAGGTTGCGCTAACACCGTACTCACCTGGTAAATCAATTTTATAAGCATTACCATTGATGCGATCTAGAACTTAAATGGACCATCCCCTCCAGGATTTAGATTATAATGTCGTTGGAGGGGAAATCTCTCCTTTTGAAAGTGCACCCACACCCAATCTCCTGGGTTGAATACAATATGTTTTGACCCTTATTAATCCTTGAAGCAATACTGACATTTTGCTTCTTAATCCTCTTCTTGACCTCGTTGTGTAGCTTATGAACATATTCAACCTTAGCATTAGCATCAAAATTCACAGATCCAGTAGGTGGCAAAGGCAACAAATCAAAAGGAGTTACATGATTAAAGCCATAAACAATTTCAAAAGGAGTTCACTTAGTAGTACTATAGACAACCCTATTGTAAGCAAATTCAACAAATGACAAACAATTCTCACAAGATTTGTATTTTTATCTATAACCGCCCTAAGCATAGTAATCAATGTCCTATTTACTACTCAGTTTGACCATCCGTTTGAAGATGACGTGTAGTATAATAGACTAGCTTAGTACCTAACTTCCCCATAAGACATGCAAAAAATTATTGGAAAATTTAACATCCTGATCACTAACAATGCCGCAAGGAATGTCATGCAATTGAAAAATCTCTCTAAAGTTTAAATCTGCAATGTATTTAGCATCTTCAGTTTTATGACATGGAATGAAATGAGTCATTTTACTAAATCTGTCAACAACCACAAATATACTATCTCTACCTCTCCTAGTCCTTGGTAAACCTAAAACAAAGTCCATTTGATATATCCAACCAAACAGCAATTGGAACGGATAAAAGAGAATATAAGCCATGTGGTTTACTTCTAGATTTAACTTGTCTACATGAAATGCAATGCTCACATACTTTATGAACGCCATGTCTTATCCTAGGCCAATAAAAATATCAGATAGCAATTTGTCATATGTTTTTGCTACCCAAAATGTCGCATTAATCCTTCCCCATGAGCTTTTTTAACAAGCAATTCACAAGTAGAGCAATTTAGAATGCACAACTTACATTTCTTAAAAGAGAAATTCATCAAACAAGTTATACTCATAAAAAACAGTACCATTTTCAAAAGAATAAAAAATAGAACCAAAAGAAGCATCATCATGTTACAAAGTTTTAATATGCTCAAATCAAAGTAGTTTAATATTCAAAGTATTAAAAATAGCATACCCTTTGAGACAAAGCATAAGCAACTACATTCTCTTGACCTTGTTTAAACTTAATGACATAACGAAATGTCTCAATGAATTCTCCCACTTAGTAGGGCAACTATTTAGCTTATCTTGACCTCTCAAGTGTTTTAAACTTTCATAATTAGTATGGATAACAAACTCTTTAGGTCAAACATAATGTCACCTTGTTTGTGATGCACGAACCAAAGCATAAAGTTCTTTGTCATAAGTGGAATACTTCAAAGAAGCATCATTCAACTTCTCACTAAAGAACATTAAAGGCCTTTGATTTTGCATTAAAACAGCACCGATACCTATCCCACTAGCATCACATTAAATTTCAAAAGCCAAGTCAAAATTAGGTAATGCGAGTAATGAAGCGGATCTCAATTTTTCTTCCAAAGTGGTAAAAGCAAGTTCTTGGTCCTTTCCCTACACAAAAGTAACATTTTTCTTAACAAGTTCATTTAAAGGTGAAGCAATTGTACTAAAGTCTGTAATGAACCTACGATAGAAACCAGCAAGTCCAAGAAAACTTCTTACCTCACTTACACTTTTAGGTGTAGGCTAATCTCGTATAGCCTTTAGCTTTTCCTCATCAACCTCAACACCTTTAGATGAAACTAAAAAGTCAATAAAGTTAACTTTTTCCACACAAAAACTAAATTTCTTTAACTTTTCATACAAACTTTCCTTCCTTAAATTATTCAAAAAAGAAGTACATGCACTACAAGAACTTTAATTTTTGGCGACATATATTTAGATTACTTTTGACGATGAAACATATATTTTGTCGTCGAAAGAACCTTATTGCGACGAAATAAATTTGGTCGCCATAAGTTTTGATTAGATTTAGTTTTTTATTCAAAACTTTTAGCGACAAAACTTGGAATTCGTCTTCAAAAGTTTTGAGAAATGACGGGAATTTTACCACCCAATTTTCTTGGGAAAACTTAAGGCAACAAAGTTAGAGGTTTGTCTCCATAAGTTTCGATAAAATTAAAATTTTTTATTCAAAACTTTTGGCGACAAAACCTTTAATTCGTCGCCATAACGTACTTTTGGCGACAAAACTTAATTTCGTTGCCAAAAGTTTTTAGAAATTACTGCCAAATTTTTTTAGGGAAACTTAAGGCGACGAAATTAGGGATTCGCCACCATAAGTTTCGATTAAATTATGATCTTTTATTCAAAACTTTTGGCGATGAAACCTTGAATTTGTCGGCATAAGGTACTTTTGGCAACGAAATTGTACAAAAGTTTTGAGAAATGGCAGAAAGTTTACCGCTCAATTTTTTTTGGGGAAACTTAAGGCGACGAAATTAAGGGTTTTCGTGATGAATGTTTATTCCGTCACCGTAGATCACAATTTAACCTAACCCTTTTTATTTTCCTTCCATTTTTACTTGTTTTCTTCCTCCCTATCCCTACCTCCGCAACCCCTCCCTCCGCACATGCCTCCCCACTACTTCCTCTCCCTCCATCTGCCGCCTACATCTTCACCATTCCATCCTTTCGCCTCTTCCATTCCCTCTGCCTCCCTCCATTGGCTGTGTATATGTTCTCTCTCTGTTGTTCTCGTCCCTCACCACCACTCTTCTTCTTACTTTGAGGTATAATACATACTTGTTTTGTTGTTATTTTTTCTTTTCAAGTAATCTGAGTATATATATCTCGAAATCGTAGGATGTCACCTTGTCTGTTTCTCTTTGCTGTGTCTCTTTGTTGTTCTTCATTGGTAAAATTTTAAAATTTGTTCTCTCTCTTTCTCTATGTTGTTACAGACTCAAAATCAAATTAATGTTATTTTTAAACTAGTTATTCATTTTGTAATCAATAAATGTTTGTTGTAATCTCTTTAGCTATTTTATCTTGTACATTTTTTCAGTTTCCATGTCTTTAATTATGTTTGTTTGATGTCTCTGGTTCATTTTCTTATTTTGTGAAGATAAAATAATTGGTTAATGAGTTTTTGTATTAAGAAATTAATTTTCTTTTATTTTTTTGGCTCTAATTTTTTTGTTTTGATAATTGTTCACTGAGTTTATTTTTCATTTGTTCTTACAAGTTCTTTTGATTTTTCTTTTCATAAGTTTTGGAAATTAGAGGAGATTTCATAAAGTCAAGGAGATGAAGCTTTCTAGATTAGGTTTAGATTTACTTTGTAGTTGAAATTTACCTTCTATTGTATTTGATTTTCTATATTAGAGGATTATAAAAATTACTTTGTGCTTAATATAAATCGAAGTTTGATTTAAATTTTTTAAAGAAATATTTAGTGACAAGGTTTAAGAAGAAAAAAGAGGAAGAAACAAGAATAAAATAAAAGGTGTACAGAAAATTGTTAAATTCGTTATCTATGGCGACGAAATTCATTTTTTCGTCGTTAAAAGTCTTTCGCGACGAATTTCAAATTTTGTCACCAAAAGTCTATGACGACGAAATTGTCTTCTTCGCCATAGACTTTTTGGTGATGAAAATAAATTTGTCACCAAAGACCTTTAGCAATGCAATATGAGATTTCGTCGCCAAAGGTCTATCGCGATGAGCTATGCTGACAGACTTGGATACGAAAAAAATCGTTGGGAAAGAGTTTTGCCGACGAAATATTGACCTTTGGTGACGATTTTATGTATCGGGAAAAATCGAATTTCTTGTAATGTTGCTCAACATGCTCATCTAAGGACTTAGAGTAAACAAGAATATCATCAAAGTATGTGACCACAAACTTTCCTAAGTATTCACACAAGACATGGTTCACTAGCCTCGTGAATGTACTAAAAGCATTAGTCAATCCAAAAGGTATAACTAACCATTTGTAAAGACCATACTTAGTTTTGAAATCAGTTTTTCATTCATCTCCAATATGCATGCGAATTTGATGAAAACCCGATTTCAAATCAATCTTAGTAAATAAACTATATCCATGCAACTCATCAAGCATACATCTAATTTAGGAATTGGATGCCTATACTTAATAGTTATCTTGTTTATAGCCCTACAATCAACACATATAAGTCATGACCCAGCTTTCATAGGTAGAAGAATAATCGGAACAGGATATGGACTCAAATTCTCACGTACATACCCTTTGTCAAGAAGGTCATTAACTTGCCTTTGTATCTCTTCGGCCTTGCTAGGATTAGTCTTATACGCTAGACGGTTTGGAATGATCGCTCTCAGAATGAAGTCAATCTTATGCTTGATCCCCCTAAGTTCAGGCAATCCACGTGACATCTCCTCGAGAAATAATTTCTCAAACTCCTGCAAAAGTGCAATAAAAACACTAGGCAAAGATGAATTAAGTTCATTAGCAAGGAAACAAGATCTTTTCTACAAAAGTACAAGGATATTTCATTTTGCAAACAAAGAATTCCATTCTAGCACACAAGCTCATACTTTTGGCTTTTCTCTCATTTTTCTCATTAGGTCGATTGCTAGCCTCTTGCTTTTCACTCAAACTCTTTTTTTCTCTCAATTCTTTTTCTTTCATTTCTTTTGCTTTTGCATCGTCATCCTGCCTTTTCTTTTCAAGTTTACATTTATCAACATATATATCTTTTGGAGACAAAGGTGTAGGAGTAATTTTCTACCATTATGAGTAAAAAATAACAATTAGGATATCCATCATTAGGGGCATTCACGGGTTGGGTTGGGTAGGGTTATAAGAATTTTTTGGACCAACCCGAAATTTGAGTTGGTTGATTCTGCTACCCGAAAGCCCCGAGTGAAGTTCGTAACCCAACCCAACCCAACTCTCATATTTTCGGGCTGGGTTGTCGGGTTGGAATTTCAGAGGGAGGGAGATGTTAGATGAGGGATAGGGAGAGACGAGTGAGAAGTGATGTGGGTGATGAAGGGGATGAAAAGATAGAGGTGGCAGTGTGGAACTGAAAGCGGAAGAGAAGTTGTGAAGAAGAGTGATTACAGAA
>NW_019104602.1:86401-114180 GCF_001995035.1 Momordica charantia
AAGGGAATGAGAGGTGGAGAGAGGATGCCAGGATGGGGAGGTGAGTGTGACGGCAGAAAACCATAAACTGAGTGTTTATATATATATATATATATATATATATATATATATATGTATATATATAAAAGTAATTGTTTTAGTTAATGGTGGTTCGATTCGGTTCGAGTTGAATCAATTCAACCTGAGAATCGAACAGAATTTTCAGTTCTATATAAAAAACAACCTAACCTACCCAAATAAATTTCTGACTGTTTGGGTTGGATTGTTCGGGTTGGTCGGGTCACGGGGTTTTTTGAACACCCCTATCCATCGTACATTACTCAATGATCAAATTGTCATGGTCTCCCCAATAAAATATCTCTGGCATGCATTGAGACAACATCACACAAAACATCATCAGCATACTTCCAAATAGTAAAAGAAACAAAAGCTTGCTTACTCACCCTTACCTCCCTATAATCACTCAACCATTGAAGCTTATATGGTCTAGGATGTGGTTTAGTCTCTAAGTTAAGTCTTTTGACCAAAATTGAACTCACAACATTGGTGTAATTACCATTGTCGATTACTATACTACAAGGTACATATTGAACAAGGTCCCTAGTGTGAAATAAATTCTTTCCTTGGTCTAAGCTATCTTCCTTAACTTTGGTGCTTAAAACTCTCCTAGTGACTAGCTAAGAACATATGTGTAAGGTCCTCTTCACTATAGTCCTCACAATCACACTCATCATTTTCTTCCTTTGCGACCTCATCTTCCTCCTCATCGTCCGTCACCAATTTTCCCTCCCAAGGGCCATAGTTCTCCTATTAGGGCAATCTTACTATAGTGACCAACCTCTCTACATTTCCAACACTTAAAATCTCTATTTCTCCCTTAGTCTCATCAACCTTTTTTCCCTATGAAGTCTCTCCCTTATCCTTAGGTTTCTCACTTAACTCCCGGCTCTTAAACTTATATTCAGCATGATTAATATCCCTTTTCCATGTAGTACTTGAAGAAGGTTTAGTAGAATACCTTTGGGACTTTCATTGGAGTTGCTTTTCGATCTTTATGGCAATATGCAACATCTCTTTAATGTTAAAGTAAGGTTGTAGATCAACCTTATCAGCAATCTCCTTGTTTACGTCATTCATGAGATTCTCCAGGTCCTCTTCAAGATCAAATCGATCCATCAACAAATCCATCTCCTTGTAATAGTCCTCCACAGACTTGCTACCTTGTCTCAAAACTTGTAGCTTTTGCGCTGTGTCCTTTTGGAAATATCTAGGAAGAACTCGCCTCCTCAACAACTCCTTGAATTCATATCATGAATTGATTGACGCTTCAAGGTTTCGTTTCTACTTGACATTAATTTGTCCCACCATGTTTTTGCATAATCTTTAAATTGAGCAATACATAGTCTTACCTTCTTTTCTTCACTGAAATTGTGGCAATCAAATACGTATTCCACTTGTTTTTCCCACTGAATGTACGCCTCCAGATCAGTCTTACCATAGAATTTTGAGCTTCAATTTGATATCTCCCAAGTTTCGATCAACTTGAGCATACTCCCGTGTAGGGGTGAGCATTGGTCGGTCGGGGTCGATTTTTGGCCGACCCCGACACTGAAAGAGGAGCAGTTCTTAATAAGCGTTGGTGTGACAGAAATGTAGAGATCAGAGAGGCAAGAAAGAGAAGAAATGGGAGATGGGAAGACGATGGAGGAAGGAGGAGAAGAGAATGATGAATGAAAGAAAGAAAGAAATGTGGAGATTGGAGAGAGAAACAGAAAGGAGAAGAAGATGAAAGGAGGGAGAGATAAATAGAAATTGGGGTAAAAAGAAAGAGCTATTAAATGGCCACGTAGGTGGGGAAAGAGATGGATAAAAATGAAGTAATAATAATTAATGACAAATAAATAAAAGAAAAATAATAAAAATAAATAAAAAGGAAATAGTAACAATAAATTATTATTATTATTATTATTAATAAAAACAATTCACGTGAATCACGTGAAACAATTTTTTATTATTTTTTTTACACTCCCCCATAATTCACGTGGCAACTTATTACCCATTCTTTTTTTTTTTCACTTCAGGATTCTCCTTTATCCCTCTCTTTTTTCCCTATCTTTTTTTTTCCACTTTATCTCTCTCGTATTCCTTCTTTTACTCTTACCACCTTTCTTTGGTTCATTTAATCTTCTCTCAGTTGCCATTTCTTCTCAAAGAAATGCTCTCTCTCGTGGAATATTGGTGTGAAATTTTAGATTTATTTATTATTTATAAGTCGGTCGATCGGTCAGTTCCTTTGACATTAGAAGAGTCGACCGACCGACTAGTCGGTTTTTCATGGAGGAAAACCGACACCGACCGGCTCATATCTCAAATCGACCGACCGACGTCGGTTCGATCGATTTTTCGGTCTCGTTTGATCACCCCTACTCTCGTGGAGCTCTCTATTAGAAATTATGGTGGTATCTTCCTCGGCCTCTCCCTTGATCTAAGCCACGACCAACATGTCTCTCTCTCCCTCTTGGAGCTGCCAAGACTATAACTTGATCGTCCTCCCAATGATCAAATCCATCACCTTCATAATTATCCTCATTTACCACATATGGTGGTGGAGGTGGTGGAACTATCTCTTAGCTTGGTTTTGAGCCTCCAACCTTCCTACCCATCTTGTCAATGCCTTCATACCACGAATCATTTGTTCCATAGTTCCTTATAGTGCGTCTCTCCTCCAGTCATTGGGAATAACATCGTCTTCAGGATTAGACATGCTGCAAAACAAATTAAAGTGACAAGAAATGGACCTCATAAGCACTCCCTCACGTGTTTCCACTCGTTATTGAAATTCACTCATGTTTAACACTCAAACAATGGATCACCCTCTAAGCAAAGTACTCTCCAATATTGAAAAGTTAGCCAATCAGCAAGACAACAACTCAAATGATTAGATAACACACAAAGAAAACATTCAAATAACTTGATGTAGGAGTAAATTCAAAACTCAAATAAGAAACAAACTTAAGAAAGAAAATAACAGATTTGGAATAGAATAATTAAGATGTAACAAGATAAAATTAAAAGGACGTAAATGTAATTCTCGAATAATTAAGGCTATTTTGAGATTTTTTTGGAGCTTAAATTAGTCTTTACAACAGATATGAGTTACAAAAAAAAAAAAAAACTTCATGAGCATTGAACAATAAATGATTGGAAATTGAATGAGAAAATTGTAATTGCCAAGAATTTAATGAGTAATTGCTGGTTGTGGAAAGAAATCAATATGTGTAACTGATATGATTTAAGGCCAACAACTAGATTAACACAAACATGCAATTTTCAATGATACAACTCAGATCTAACATGCTTTGCAAGTAAAAATATAAAGAACAAAGAAGAACACATACTCTTGGGTATAGCAGTTTTCCAAAACAAAAGATCAATTTTCGAATCTTTTACCCAAACGCAAATTGAATCAAAAGATATTAAAGAAGACAAAGTTGCAAATAACACGAGGATCTACAAACTTATAGAAGACAAAAGGACGAAAAGAATAACGGAAATGACATATTTTTTGTATTTTATATATGTGGACGGAATGTAACAAGATGAACAAGAAGAAAAGAATTTCAAAATAAAGAACAAGAAGAGCAATATGAAAATGGAAACATATATCCGATCTAGAGCCTAAAGCTTTGATATCAAATGATAAAAAATCTAGTGCAACTGATTATAAGAACGCTTAATGGAATTAGAACCCTTATAAAATAGAACACTAAACCCCAAAATTCAAGTTGTATCAACCCAAGGAATGACTAGAACGAATTACCTTGGTGATCAATATTAAGAGTAGGGAAAATTTATTCATAAACTCGAGATTCGAACCACTCCATAAGATAGCTTGATCAAGGCTACTTAAATGATCTTAACATGCAAATCTAACACCCAAGAATTGCAAAGAATAACAAGCTCCAGGCATTGAAGTAAATTTGCAACTTTCATTCAATAACAAAATTCTGAATTTTCAAGGGAACAAACTAGACTATTTATAGCCTCCAAAACAACCCTAAAAGTAACCTAAAGGCATTTGAAATGTTGTAACTATCAATTACACATGATGACCACAATACTCACTAGCTGAAATGTAAATGGAATGTTTAAAACTGAAAATGCAACAAAAAGACCTTTGAATCCGAGAATTGAAGTCTTGGTCAGCCTTCAAAGTTTGTGTAACTTCCCAATTGTAAATGAAGCTTCACTTAAGTAGTTTGAAGTATCTTTAAGTGTAGTTCCATTAATTGATGGTTGAATTGTCCTAAATGAAGCTTGAGATGCACTTGAGTTCATTTAATGCAACACCTCCTTTAAGCTATACTTGGAAGATGTTGATTTGAAAACCTTCATCTCTCTATTATCATCCCTAGCCAAACTCACCAAGTATTGAACATGAACAAGTAAATTTTGTTGAAGTTTCTTGGCTCTTGATCTCGTTATGGGTCCTTAAGGCATGACAAGTTGGTAAAAAATTTTAAAATCATATTTACACAAATGTCTTCAATTTTCTAAATTTACACTTTTAGATATTTTCATGTAGAATTTTATTCTAATACCCTTTCTACCCTTATTTATTGTTTTTTAATATATTATAATTTTAAAATTTAAAAGATTTGAATCCTTAATTTGTAATTATATTTATTTAATTACTGTAGGTCCATTCAATTTTTCAACCTAAAATCCTTAAATCTCTCAAAGATTTGATCCTCTCGCCAATTAATAACTTTCAAATTTGTGAAATCATGATTTGAATTTTCCACTTCGTTTTCTGCCGTCTCCAACCTCTTTCGTTTGCCGCCGCCTTCCTTTCAGACGTCAGACCTTCATCAACGAGGACAGGATACTGCATACCGTCTTCTTTTAATTCTTCTTTCCTTCTAGATCTTCTTCTTTTCGTTGCCGAGTCGACGTCGTGTGCTTCCGTCAACGAGGTATTTATTCCTTCAATTTTCGTTGCACTTTTCCGACGCCGTACAACGTTCTTCCATCAACGCCGTTGAGTGTTTATCTCGTCTCCTGTCCCTTTCTGTTTTTACCATTGGTAATTATTAGTCTTTTGTTAAGATTGGTATATATGAGGATATATTTTATGTATGTGTATAGAAAATTGAAGTTCTATATAAGATATATACACATATATCTTATAGTTCTGTAGAAAGGGTCCTCCATACCATTGGTAATTATTAGTCTTCCGTTAAGATTGATATATATGGGGATATATTTTGTGTATGTGTATAGAAAATTGAAGTTCCAAATGTCTCATAGTCTTAGTATTCCTGATTATATTCGTATAAATGGATATATATCTTATATATAGTATAAGATATATACACATATATCTTATAGTCTCTAGATAGGGTCCTCCAAAATTGAAGTTCTAAACGTCTCATGGTCTGGATGATTGTTATTTTTGGATTTTGGGGGATTTTGGGATATTGTTTCAAATCTTTGTCAATTTCTTTCTTACAAAAGCCTCTGTAAAATGGATGTTTGTTTCTTTCTTTTGGGAGATTTTTAAACGGGATTTAGAGATATTTTGGGAGGTTATGATTTCAATTTTGGGGAATTTAGGGTTTTGTTTTTAATGTTTCCGTGTTTTAATTTGTTTTAGAAAGTATCATTAACCTAAAATTATGGGATCTAAATTATAACCTTCCAATTAATCAATTCTGCATCTTAAAATGAATTAAAAATTAATTTGTAGATACAATAGGGTATTTAAGTAATTTATGTGATAGGTACCCTCTTAAATAAGGTTAATACATGACGTGTAAATTCATAGCCCATCAATGTACTAATCCCATATATAAAAAATCAATGATTATGAAATCGAGAATCTCATGGGCGCACGGCAGTAGCATTCACATATTCATTCAAGGTTAGGCGAATAGAAACTGAAAATGAGAATCTCATGGATTCATTCTGTTTTTTAAGTGCCTTGATTAAAAAAAAAAAATCAAGTGATGTTTTTGTGGACATATCATTAACCTGTTGACAAGGGGAAAAATATTTTCTCCCCTTTGTTGATGTCGACTCCTCTGTTTAATTATCCCGATAGTAGTTATCAATTAAATATTTAGTTTAATATAAAATAATATTAATTAACTTATTAACACTTTTATAATACATTTTATATGATTATTATTTTACAATGTTGTATAATTTACAATATACTAGTATGAAACACGTACGGTGCACTTGAAATTTCATAATTTTATTTTAAAGTATAAAAACATGAAAATTAAATAAATAGTTAAAAAAATTTTAATATAATTGTGCTATTTTATCTCTCAATGTTTATCTCATTAAATTTTTTGTATTTTCCATGTTTACCTCATAAAATCGACATTTCAATAATTCTCATCACCCACTGAACCGATTGATGTGACTGAAAGAAATTGAGAAGTGTCGATTACTTGAAATTTCCCATAAGTATAATACAACAAGCAAAAATAAAAAAAATTAACACATATTTGTCGATTACTTGAATATGTTTTTCTAAAAAAAACACATATTTATGGATTTTTCATATTTTTTTTCCTAAATATATGAGACATAAAAGGAAATAAAACTTTGTTTTTATTTTTTATTCGAGTCATTGAAAAGAGAATGACACATAGAAGAAGAAAAAAAGAGAAATGCAAGTATGTCATCTTGTTATCTTTTTGAATAAATTACTTCTATATGGTAGGTAATCAAATTTTATATGAAATTACAATTATTAACATTGTATTGAAAGAAAAACTAAAAGTTAGCATTAGATCAAACAATCTAATTAAAATATAAGAAAACACAAGAGAGAAAAACATATTGAATAATAAAGAATGCTGAGCTTTGTGAGAAAAAAGTTGAGAGAAAGAGTAAGAAAAAACTATTTATATAATTATAGAAGATAAAGAGTTACAAAATTTCTAAAATTTTTTAGACCTGTTTGAAAACCATTTCGATTTCTGTTTTTGGTGGTTGGTTTTTAGTTTTTAAAAAACGATGTGGTTTGGTAACCAATTCAATTTTTCTTATAATACTCAACTTTTTTTTCTTTCTCATATTCTCTAACAAATATCTTTTTCACTCTAAAATTTTTTTCTTCCTAAATTTATCTTTTAAAATTTTTATATTTTAAATATTTATTATTATTTATTCCTCTCCAAAAATTTTCATCTTTAAATATTTTTATTTTTTTCTTTTTGTTTTAATAGATCACTCTCATTTCTCCCTCTAAAATTTTTTTTTCGAACTTTTCTCTCTCTACAATTTCGTTTTTAAAACTTTTTTTCTCTTCTTAATCTATTTGTCCTTCGAAAATTATATCTTATTTTTTCATTCAATTATCTTTCACTCTAACTTTTATTTATCTTTTTATTTATTTATTTTATCCAAAAAGTATAGTTCGAATCTTGCCTATAGTCCTGTCGCCTGCAACTGCAGGGTGTGCCCCTCGTACAAATAATGTGCGCCTCCTCCTACTCTTACGTATGGTATGTAATCGTCTGTGGTCCAACACTTCTTCGTGAGCGGACATGTGTCTTGCTCGACAATGCTGGCTTGTAGTACGTAACCGTATGTGGTCCTGCATTTACTGAAGGTAGATACACGTCCTGCTCATGTTCTACCCTCAATAATAGTAAATTAAGTTATATTACAATAAATGGTAAATATGATATATTGAAAATAAACAAAATAAAATTAGTGCACCGAACCAACAAAACAAAAAGTTACAATTGATAAGTACGAAACTGAAAATTCAAATAAAAGATTAAAAGTTTTTTTTAAAAAAATCTTAAATCACACATAAGATTGAAAAAAATATATTGGCAAGTCCATTAAGATTTAATAAATAGAAAAATCAAACCAACATTTTCAAACAAAAATTTGAAACAAAAATTTGTTAAATATTTCAATTTTAATTTAGAATAGAAGAAAACTCAATTGATTGAAAGATATTGAGTCTGGTTTTAGAAGAAATTGAAGATTTAGTTAATAGAAACTCGTACAATCAAATCTATAAAAAAAACACTATCAAACAAAAAATTGAAATAATAAATCTTAAATTAAAAAAATCTAAAATACTTTATTTTAGAATAAAAGAGAATCTAGTTGGTAGAAAGATACTGAATCCAGAAAAATATAGGATGTAGTGGCTTTTTTCTTAAAAAAAAAAAAACTTTATTTTAAAATAAAAGAAAATCTAGTTGGTAGAAAGATATTGAATCCAGAAAAATAAGATGGAACCATTAATTCAAATTTTCCAACAAAAAACGGTTAGTCCAATTCGTGGATTTAAATATGGCTCAACGAACCTATCCAAATTCAGTCTACATATTGGCTCCGAACATGGTTTCGATTGAACTCAGATGAAACTATCGTTTTACGGGTCATTAGTCATGTAAAAATCTTTTTGTCTTACATGTAACACGATTTCCTTGAAAAATTGGTAAATTGAAAATTTTAAAAGGATAAAGATTAATTTTGAACAAGTTCAGGGGTATTTAGTACAATTTAGCCTTAGTTCACGGTATGTTATAAAGATAAGTCACAA
This sequence comes from Momordica charantia, assembly GCF_001995035.1. Next base: position 94,986 of record NW_019104602.1, read on the forward strand.
TCTTGAATGGGAAAATGCCAAATGAATATGATTTGATTGATTATTGTTATTATTATTATTTTTGACAATATGATTTGATTGATTTGTGTAAACGGAAATCACTGATACTGTAATTTTCATTTTTCCCATTACACTATTTGTAGCAAAATTATCGAAATTGATTTATCATATAAAGTTGAAATATCAATTTCATCATCCAAAAATCCAGAAAGAAAGAGAGAGAAAAAGACAATCAAAATCCAAAAAAAAAAAAAAAAACAAAAAAAAAACAAAACAACGAAAAGAAGGTTCTCAATCAGAAAAAGGAGGAATCGTGAAAGCGAAAGAGTTTCAAGTTTCAGGAGCGAAATCTTCGATCCATCTCTGAGAGTGAGCTTCATCAAATCTCACCCAGGCTCTTACTAACTTTCACGTTCGAATCTATTTGTAGCCAGAGATCTCTCAAATGGAAATGCCGTTTGAATCTTGAAGAATTTCTGAAGCTTCGAGCGTGGAGCTCTACTTCGAGATCCGAGCTCTGTGGGGAAGACAATGGGGAGTGGCCACGGGCTGGGTTCTGCTTTTGCTCTGCAGACATGGCAGATGATAATGCTCGCTCTGTTATTCATGGTTGGATCCTTCTATTTTGGCACTCTCTTCGGCAACAATGTTCCTATTTATGTTTCTCACCTTCCTTCCAATTCCACTTCTTCGTCATCACTTGGTAATTTCGTTTCTCTATGTTCTAGATAAGAAAACCCAATTTTAGTAACTTCTCTTTTCTTTTAATTTAACTTCTATATTTGTATGTAATTAATGCTTACCTTTTGGTTTAGATCTTGTATTGTTCCGTGTTCCTCGTAAGAATTCTGCGTTCTGGATTGGGTTTGTAGATGGGGGTTTCTTTTTTTGTTGTTCCCTTTTCTAGATTGTTCAAAATAATGTGGAGATTAAGGAAAAAAAACTGAGCGTATATGGGATGTTTCCTTCTCCCATTTTCCATGCTCAGTTGTTTCTGTTAGTTATGATTTCCTTCTTTTAAGGAAGGCCCACCACCATCAGTTGGGACAGTGAAATCTCACTTAGAAGGGTATACTTAGTAAACAAATCATATCCATGGAGATAAGACTATTATTACCACTATCTTTTTCCTGCTTATATAAATCACTTTGGAACTAAACTCAAACTTCATCCACTACATCCTCGTGAATCAGTCTAGTGGGTGAATCATTGATTATTCTAGTGAAATTAAGATTTCTTGGGCCTAATCACTGGCTTTGATATAAAGCAACTAAATTCTACCACACTGTATTGTTTATAAGATAGGTTTTACATCTCAATGTGTATATATCCTTCATCTTTCACAAACTTTCCTTCTTGGACGAGCGTGTAGGTACCTTCTGGGCTTGTGATAAAGCCTCATGTTTCTAGAGAACTTCAAAGATCTGATGTTTTTGTTGTGAACTTGTAATTCCCTGACATAAGTTTACCACTTACACTGCAGGCACTTCTACAATTCCAAATCAAGTTTCAATCACTTACAGAGAGGTACCACTTTCGATTCCAGAGAATGGTATGAATGTATGCCCATTAAAATACAATGAGCATATTCCATGCCACGACATGTCTTATGTAAAAGAATTGCTTCCAACATTGGATATTTCGAGAAAAGAAGAACTTGAGAGACACTGTCCTCCAGTAGAAAACCGCTTGTTTTGCCTGGTACCTCCACCAGAAGACTACAAGATCCCGGTAAGGTGGCCAACCAGTCGGGATTATGTGTGGCGAAGCAATGTGAATCATACACGCCTCGCTGAAGTTAAAGGAGGACAAAATTGGGTGCATGAGAAGAACCAACTATGGTGGTTTCCTGGAGGTGGTACTCATTTCAAACATGGGGCGTCCGAGTACATCCAAAGGTTTTATTGTCGGATGATTAAAAGTTTCCTTCTTTTTTCCTTTGTTTATTTCCATACTAGCTTGTAGCTCCCTTAATCATTGGCTCATATTTATCTGTCCAGCGGCTTTACTTTAATATTCAGTTTGGGAATTGATGTTCAAAATGCTTCCTTGTAGTTTCTGATCAATCTGAATAAATGATCAGATTTCTTCTATTTTCCAAACTGTTTTATTTATCAAATTTTATGCTAGTGCAGATTAGGAAACATGACGACAAATGAGACGGGCAGTCTACGCTCTGCTGGAGTATTTCAGGTTTTAGATGTTGGTTGTGGTGTTGCTAGTTTCTCAGCTTATCTTCTTCCCTTGGACATCCAAACGATGTCATTTGCTCCCAAGGATGGACATGAGAATCAGATTCAGTTTGCTTTAGAGAGAGGTATTGGTGCAATGATTTCTGCCTTGGCGACAATGCAATTACCATATCCCACAAGTTCCTTCGAGATGGTCCACTGCTCAAGGTGTCGTGTTGATTGGCATGAAAATGGTATTTCGGTACTTTTTAAGCACAAATAGTGTCATTATTTATTATGGTAGCTTTTTCATACTTTGAGGTCTCATATTCTGGATATCAGGAAAATGACTAATCATTTTAAAAAACCACCCTGCTGCAGTGTATAGCTTGCGATTTTATGGAAATCGTGGCAAGATTAATATTTGTTGTCCTCTAAACAATTATTTGATTATATTGCACATTTTTTAGCGATGTTTGTCTGAATTCTTGATCCATTCCCAAGGTTTGAATTTGTTTTGAATCTTTTGATGCCAATTGGTAGCCATAATCACTAGTGTAACCTCTTAAATGACCTAGAGATGAATTACAGCCTAGTTCAGACATGCGAGAGGTCTGAAAGATTTCCCTTTCTATGTGTAATACCATTCAAATATAATTCCCCTTCCTTTACATGGTCACTAAATACATGACACACACACAACTAACTAACTCCCCAACATTTAAATTCCTCAAAAAGAAGGAAAAAAAAACTACCCAACATCATACATAAGATCAAATCCCACCAAAGTAATTAACCATCCATAACTATTTGTAACTTCGTCAAACTGCCCATAACTTCCTGTAAGGCCTTAACTACCCACAACCTCCCTAATTAATATATTCAGTCACTCCTTAGTCCTTATTTCTTAGTACATCTTATGAGTCCCTGCCCAGTATTGGTAAACCAGATTGGAGGCCTATCAGACTTTTATTTACTATTCTCTTCCTGTCAAGTTCTGAAACTTGCCCGGATAGGAGGCCAAGGGTAAAAAAAGGAACAAAACAAGAAAAGGAAACCTTTGATAGACTAAGTCTAGATGTTGCAAAAGAGACTTAAAAGTGGATTTGCTTCGTTTGGTATGCAACAGACTGCAATTCGTCTTGGTAAATACTTATCACAAGATCAGTATTTTAGAATTTGCGTTTTAAATATGGAATAGTAAAAAAAAAACTTCTAACATCTTGTGGCAAGATAATGGTTACCATGATGTCATGATCCATGTCCACGATTACAATTACAAACTTCCAGAAAGTTCCAACTTATTTGCTTTGCTAGAGCTGAATAAGTTCTGTTTCCTTTCCGCATGATGCATGTGATGGAAAACAAGGAAATTCTGATGAAGGCTGTTATATGCCTTCATTCTGAATCTTGTCAAGTTGACGTTTTGATGTATACTTGGAAGCAATTGAAGTTACACTTAGTATTTCTTCTCTACAGATGGTATTTTACTCAAAGAAGCTGATAGGCTTCTGCGACCAAATGGATATTTTGTCTATTCGGCACCCCCTGCTTATAGAAAAGATAAAGATTTCCCAATGATTTGGGAGAAACTGGTAAATCTGACAACAGCAATGTGCTGGAAGCTCATCGCCAGAAAGATTCAGACAGCAATCTGGATCAAACAGGAAAATCAATCATGCCTTCTTGACAATGCAGAGCGTAAAATTGTGCAAATATGTGATGCTGTGGATGATTCTATACCATCATGGAAAACACCTTTAAGAAACTGTATCCATGCAAGAACTGATCAGTCAAAATCTCAGAAGTTACCTCCAAGACCTGAGCGTCTTTCAGTATATTCGGAGAGTCTCAGGAAAATAGGTAACTCTTTTCTTTCAAAATACATCCTCACTGTTCATTATTTATAGCCAATTATCATTTAAAAGCCGGAATCAATTAAGAAAACATTTAAGAACTTTCATAACTTATTTGTGCATTTTCTTAATGTTTTTTCATGAGAGAATTTTGAATAATAAATTTGATAATGGTTCATAGTTAGTTAGTTAGTTTTTTATTTTTATTTTTATTATTATTTTTTTAATTTTAATAGCAATAATGATTCATAGTTGTTTTCATTTTAACACTGTCTGGAATGGTAACTTATTTTTAAAAACTGTTTGGAATGGTAACTTACTTATTTATTAAATATATCTCTAATTAAAGCTACAAGGGAACCATCATGGGATGGCTCAAGTGGCCAATGAGGGCCAATATAAATAGTAAAAGACTTAGAGGGAATGAGTTCAAACCACGGTGGCCACCTACCTGGGATTAATATCCTACGAGTTACGTTGTCAACCAAATGTAGTAGAATCAGGCAGTTGCCCCACGGATTTAAAAAAAAATTAAAGCTACAAGGGATTTAGAGGCTAATTATTATTGAATTTTAATTTTTAACTGTTAAATTCAAAATACAGATATTTAATAATACTTTATCATCATTTGTTCCTTCCTTTTTTAGTTGGACAAATATTACATGCTTCTACCTAGTTTGTTAATTATTTAATAATAATTAGTTATTACTTGTTAATATCAAATAATTTGTGAAGATAGATTTCGTTACTACATTAAAACTTATTATCAGTAATTGTTTATCTAATTAAAAATTCTACTAGCATCTTCTTTTTTGTTGATGTATTTAAAAATGGTTAGTGCATTGGAAGAGTATTATGGTAATTATAATATGGCTTATTCGTTCAGGAGTATTATGGTAATTATAATATGGCTATTCATTCATATTTCTCATGCAATAACATGAATATATTTCTAATTCTAGTTAGTTTCAAGTAAACAACATCGGAGGATTACCGTTTCAATTCCAACTGATTTTCCTTCCAATTATTTATGTTCTTATTGATGATAAGTAAACGAGACCTTAGTTCATCGGGCGTAACACTCTCGGGCTAAAAAATGGTATGAGATGAAACTTTGTTATTTCACTTTCCCAAGAAGTATCTTAATTATTTGAAGTTAGGACTACTTTTTCTTACCTATAAATCTAATTGCTGTGTAATATGACACTGATTTCTGTGTTCACTTACAGATGTTAGTCAAGAGGAATTTGATTCGGATACCATTTTTTGGAAAGATCAAGTCAACATGTACTGGAAATTGATGAATGTCAGTAAAACAGATATTCGAAATGTCATGGACATGAATGCTCTGTATGGTGGCTTTGCAGTGGCATTCAGAAATTTTCCAGTTTGGGTTATGAATGTAGTTCCTATAAAGATGCAAAATACACTCTCTGCTATATACAACCGAGGTCTGATTGGCGCATTTCATGATTGGTAAGTTATTTCCTTCTAAATACCTCCAAAATATTAGCAGAGCTATAGGCGTGCAACTTTTTTCCTACCTCGTGCAACTTTATTGGGGAGGTGTGAGCCAGGACTAGGTTCCGTGCTTTTCTTTAGGTGTTGGTGTTGATGTCTTTAAGTATTTTTATTTCTACCCTTTATCTCATATTCTCATTCACTTTAGCTACGGCCCTTTTTAGTAATTTTCAGTGTCCCTTTTGTTACGTTTTCTTTTTTGTATTACCCAGTTGTTTTCTTTCATTTGTCTCAATGAAAGTTTGATTTTCAAATATCTGGTGTAACACAGGTGCGAACCATTTTCAACTTATCCACGCACATATGATTTGTTGCATGTCTACCATCTTTTTTCTCAATATAAAAGTGGTGAAGAAGGTTGCTTGCTGGAGGATATAATGCTGGAAATGGACCGTATTGTACGACCTCAGGTAATTTATTTGACTCCTGTATTTTTTCACATGAATAAAAAAATGGAAAGAATACTTGCAAATATTATTTTAATGCATTCTTCTGGTAATGAACATTGCGAACATTTCTTGCTGGGATGTGTTTTCTCTTGCCTCGATGCATTTAGCATGGTCAAAATTTTGATTGGAAGTTGGGAATCTGTTTGTTTCGGTATATACTGTTTCTCGTTTTTTTTTTCTGTTTTCAATTTTAAGAAATAAAGACGGAAACGTATGTGGTAATTTTTCTTATTACTATTTCTTTTATTAGAAATATGTTTGGTAATTATTGTCTTTTAATTTTTTTTTTAATATTTACTATGCATTTTATTAGTTAAAAAAATGATAAAATAATACTTCTAACTATGTTTTAACTTTTAAGAATTTGGAAATAGGAAGGTAAAAGCAAAAAGCCAAATCTTTAGCTAGGTTTTTTATTTTTAAAATTTGGATAGGAATGTTTCTTATAAATATGAATGAGAAGTATGGAACAATTTCTGGACACATGATTCTCATCGAGAAAAAAAAGATAAATGAGAAAGAACAAGAACATAACGAAAATACCCTTGAAATAATATTGCTGAACTAAATAAGATTGCTATGTAGCACAAATACTTAAATTTGGGTAATGTGCCTGTCATACTTCGACACTTGTTGGACACATGTCCAACACTTGTTAAGTGTAATAAACATGTGTTTGACACTAGTTGGACAAACTGAATGAGCCTGACGTCAATCACTTGTTAAGCACAATAAACACATGTTGTCGCCTGACCTGAGGCGAGAGGCGCACAAAGGCGTGCCGAGGCGCATTGAGGCGAGCGCCCGATTGAGCAGCGCACCTGGACGAAATCGCCTCGCCCAGGCCTAGGCGCTAGGTGCAATGCTTGCGCCTCGCCTTGAAAAGGCAAGGCGAAATGAAGGAGGGTCGCCTTAAGCGTGCGCCTCCCTTGAAGCCCTCGAAGCGCAAAGCGCTGCGCTTCAGGCGCTTCTGTAAAACTATAGAAAAAGCTTTTCAATTTTCTCTTCCTCCATTTACGTGAATCCCTTTAATATTATGTGATTTCTCTCTCTTCCTTCACATGGAAGGAAATATTTTTCTATAACAAAACCTCCACACAAAAGCTTTCCATCTCTGTCATTTCTCAACCTCTTCTCTCTCTTTTTTTCTCTTTATAATGTTTGAACTTTGAATATTATTTGGCCTTTATATGTTATATATGTGTGTATATATATTTTTATTTATCTTTATATATAGTGCGCCTCGCGAAAAAAAGCCTGCGCTTTTTTTTGCACCTTGAGTTTAAGCTCCAGAGGTCTATTGCGCTTTAGTGCGCCTCGAGCTTTTTAAAACACTGGCCTCGCCTCTCGCCTGATGCGAGCACCCGGGTGCGCCTCAATAACACTGGTTTTAAGAATTTGGAAATAGGAAGAGAAAAGCAAAAAACCAAATCTTTAGCTAGGTTTTTTATTTTTAAAATTTGGATAGGAACGTTTCTTATAAATATGAATGAGAAATATGGAACAATTTCTGAGAGGCGAGCACTCGGGTGCGCCTCAATAACACTGATTTTAAGAATTTGGAAATAGGAAGGGAAAAGCAAAAAACCAAATCTTTAGCTAGGTTTTTTATTTTTAAAATTTGGATAAGAACGTTTCTTATAAATATGAATGAGAAATATGGAACAATTTTTAGACACATGATTCTCATCGAGAAAAAAAGATAAATGAGAAAGAACAAGAACATCACGAAAATACCCTTGAAATAATATTGCTGAACTAAATAAGATTGCTATGTAGCACAAATACTTAAATTTGGGTAACTTGTCTGTGACGAAATTTGTTGGACACATGTCCAAGTCCAACAGTTGTTAACTGTAATAAACATGTGTTTGACACTAGTTGAACAAACTGAATGAGCCTGACGTCAATCACTTGTTAAGCACAATGAACACATTGACAAACAATTATTGAACCCATGAACTAAAGTATTTATAAAATATGGACATGAATAAAGATATAGGACAAAAATAATAAATATGTGAGTGAAATGCATGAAACTTAATTTTAGGCTTAAAATTGCATCAGTATTATTGACTTTAAATTTGATTTTTTGTTGAAATGTGAAATCATTTAGAAAAATGATAAATTGATTTGAATCTCTTTGAAAATTTTGATTCAAGCTATTTATCACTAAAAATAAGTAACTAGTTCCTCCAACTTGTTAAAATATTGCATATATCATTACTTCTTTCATATTATCTCCAATATTTAAAAATGTCATAAAATAAAACAAAATTTTAGCATGAGAATCAAGTATGGAAATAATGTATACTTTAGAAAAGTATATTCTAATAAATGTGTCCCTACCATGTATGGGTGTTAGATTTTTTAAGAAAATAATGTCACCCATTTTTTAAGAAAATAATGTCACCATGTCGGTGTGCCTTGTCTTTCCTTCTTTGTGATTTGCAAGATTTCTGGGCATTATCTTGTTGTTGGCAGACTGCTTTATAATGAGGATCTATTGCTTTATTGTTAATTTTCAGAAACTGAGAACATTAATCTGCTTATTGGCAGACTAATATCTTCTACTGTTGCTGATTTATGCTTCAAGTTGCCTTTGGATAAGGACTTAGAGTTAATGTTCATTTACAGGGATACATAATCATTAGAGACGAGCCTTCGATAACATCAAGAATACAAGAACTCGCTCCAAAATATCTGTGGGACGTCGAAATGCGGACGCTGCAAACTAAAGAAAAGAACACAGACTCTGTGCTGATCTGTAGAAAGAAATTTTGGGCAATTGTCTAAACTTCTCGGCTGTTGTACAAATGTTCTCTTCAACAGGTTATCCCTCAAACTTGTGCTCACACATTAAACCACAGATTAAAAAACTCACCATTTATAACTTACATTCCTAGAAAAAGACCTCTTATTGAACAACACCCTCCTTTTGTTGTAAATATTGTCACTAGGATGCTAGGGTTTCAAATGTTTGGATATTCTCTCTAAAGTTCTAGCTTTGGAATTAGAGAAGCTGACCTGAAGATTAGTGAGGGCAGGTCAAGAGGTGTTTACAAGGTTGGAGATAAAGAGAAAAAAAAAAAAAAGAAAAAAAGAAGAGAGGAGGTATTGGAGGTCTCTACATCCTTGGTTAATTTTCATCCCATTTGCAGATTAGTAAACAAGTTCAACTTTGTTGAAGAACCCTTTGGTTGGCATGTGAAGTACATGCATCCATGCATATACATGTGTCTGATAGTTCTTTTTTGTTTAATCCTATTTATGTTCATGACTTTTTTGCTAGGTGTTTAAACTTTTTAATGTTTTGTTTTAACCTCCTAATTTCCAAATGTACTGCATGAAATTCTTTAATTTGGTACAAAAACTATTAGTCATCGTCATTGATTCTTTTACTAATCATTTAACAAGAACATGAACGTTCGAAATCTGACCCACTACATGTAGATTCAAATACTTATCTGAATACAAAAGGATCAAGAAGAAATAAACACGAAAGTTTAAGAACTAAAGTAGAATTTAAACCTTCTTTCGTCTTGCTTCGAAGTATTTATTGCTTTCACTTTAACAATTTAACATTTCAATGGCAGGACTTAAGGATCAATCTACTATGCTTCAGAAGGAAGACAGTGTTCAAAAGAAGGCTGAATGAATGAGAGTTTTGGCTGATTATTGAGCTTCCCTCTCCAAGTAAATAAGTCTGCACCATTCAAATGGATTATCAAAAGAAATGCCTAATGACATAACTACCCTTTCCATGTTACCATATTTTAGAAATGTCTAAAAATTAGAATATTTACAGAAGTGTCTAATGTGTTGTTGAGAAACAACAAAAATGGTATAATGGCTCAATATACCATCTTTTAAGCACCACTTTTTATATGTATTTAATTTAATACTGTGGAGATATGTATCACTGATTTGAAAAACACATTCTGGAAAATTTTGTATGTTTGATTCCATATTTATTTATTTATTTATTTTTCCATTCAAGCTCTTATTATGGATGTTATAGATATTCTTGTAGTAAGATAATTCAGTAATGTTACTTAAAGAGAATCTATACTGAACACTGTGAACAAAACTTATATAACTTTGTTTAAGGTGTTAAAATGACAAAATTAATTGATTGAAGAGTTTGATTAATTAATTTAAAAAAGGTATTTGAGCTAAATTTATTTAGTGAGGAAAGGTTAAATAGTGTTGATGTTAATGAACAATTAATTTCGATTAATGATGAATTGGATTACGAGAGAGCACAATTAAATATGGGTGGGCCAAAGAATTTATGAAGTTCATGGACACCAATCGATTCTTGTAGCCAACCTTTTTGCCCAATTTTCAAGCATAAAATGTGTTTACTATTTAATTAAGAAAGTCTAAAATCAAATGTAACATTGAGAATTTTAGAGGTGCTTGCATGTGGTAAAAAAAGTCCAATTAATTCAAAATGTAGTAAACAATATTACAGATTTACAAATATAACCAAACAAAAAAGGAAAAAAAAGAGAAGAAATCCAGTCCAAATCCACTCACGAAATAACTAGCCTTGAAACAATATATTATATCTTTGATAGATTTTTGATAGATTATTGATATAGTTTGTCAATTAGTGATATAGTCTATTACTAATAGAATGATAAACGTACATGAGCGCTATACGAGGATAAAAAGAAAATTACGTAAAAATGTCTAAATAGATGCAATTTTTTTTTCTTTTTGAAAATGATCATATTTACAAAACAATATTTATTTGACCGATATGTTTTTGGAAACTGTTTTCGGATTCTTTGATATAAACAGTAGAAATTCTAAAAACAACCTTTCTTTTTATATTTTTAGTGTTTTCAAAATTTGAATTTGAAACTTTAAAATGTAGAATTACATTAAAAGAAAGAGATAAAAACTTTGATAAATATATTATTTCATGTTATAAACTCATTTTATTTTTGTCAAAATTAAAACAGGTAAAATGTAATATATTATAAATTATATAACATTATAAACTAATAATTTTACCCATTTATAATATATACACTAATAAATTAATTAATATTATTTTAGACTGAACTAAATATTTAGCTGGTAACTACCTAAATTTTAAATCATCTGAAAATTTTTTGGATTCAATTTTCAAATCTATTATCAAACATATATTTAAAAAACATTGAAAATATGGAATAGAAAGCCCGTTTTTCATTAAATATTTCTTACTCACCAACCAACTGCACCTGTAAATTTCCGAATTTTTAACTATCCCTACCTTTTAATTTTTTAGATAAAACTATTCTTTTGTCTCACTATTTTCCGCTGAAACCCAAAAGTAAAATATGTTTCTGTTTCTTTTTATTTTATTTTAAAATTTTCTCTAAAGAACCAACCTACCTCTTTAGTTTGCAAATCATCAAAGATACTATGATTCTCATGAGAGGTCAAAATCTCAAATTTATAGAAATCTGGATAAAAATATTGATGAAATATCAAGGTCGATAAATATCTTTAGAAAAATTATAAATTAATTAACTAAAAAATTTACAATAAATATTTAAAATAACGAATAAACATTTCATTTTTTTAAAAAAATAAATTAAAATTTATTAGTATTAATGTTATGTCTATATTAATGATATTTTGTTGATATTTTCGATATTTTGTTAATTGCTTTTCAGATACTATAGAAATATTGACTTTAATGTCCGATGTTGAACCAACAGTATATATTGATGAAAGTCTAACACAATGCTACAAACAAGTTAATTGCTTGTTTTTAAATTTTCTTGAAATTGTCGTAACATAAAAAGCTCCCTATTTTGGCTGAAACCCTAAAATAAAGAAAGAAAATGTCTTGCTTGCTTCCTGGTTTTTTGTTTTTGTAAAAAGTTATCTATATTCTTTAAGTGGTAACATATATTAAGACATGTTTGGGAGTAATTTTAATATGGCTAAAATCACTTGCTTTGAAAAATAATGATATTTAATCATATAAATATAAAAGTGACTTTGAGAAAAATTAAAATCACTAAAAAGTACCAACATGCGGTTAAGACATCTTACTCTTTTCCTAAAGGTTGACGATGGTCAATACATATCATTACATTTATTGTACTAAAAAAATCACAAGTGATTTATGTAGAGTAGTTAGGGGAGCAGTGATGGTTGTTGATATATATACACACACACTAGTTTATATATACTTATATATTTTGATATTAAGTTGTGTAAATTACAAATTTATCCTTTAACCTTCAAATTTGTGTCTAGTATCGTCATATACTTAAAAAAGGGTTGTTGGGTGATTTTTAGGTACACAAGTGGCGCATCTTGATTGGAGGGTAAAAATCATACGTAGCTTTGGTTGATAAAGCCAACATTCATTACCTCGGTGTCGGTTTTTCCAGTACTGAGCCGACGCCCAACGTAGCTAAGTCGACCAAGTCTCTTTTAATCCTGTTCTCATTCTTTGGTCGAACCAACTGCTATAAATACACCCTCCATCACCAACTCAGGGATGAAATCTATCCGACGTTGATCTGTTGAGCTCGGATGATATACTAATTTGGGTGTTAGAGTGCCTTCCCTCCTTGTAGGTACCCCGAGAATCGTTCTAAGTGTTGCCAGCCGACCTCCTAGGTCGTGATCCGTGCCTTGGCAAATTTTTGCATCAACAGTTGGCGTTGTTTGTGGGAACGCTGTCACGTCCAAATAATCAAATCGCTCAACATCTAGTCATCGAAAGGTTCCCAAACGACAAGCAACCACCATTTAAACGACCCGAAAGCTCGGCCTTGCGCTTCCAAACCACTAATCGGTCGGAAGCCAAAAACCCGGGCAGACTTTTAGAGGTCGAAATCTCGCCTCCAGGTCAAGGTAGTGTTTGACCCGCAAGATGAAATGAACGCCATGAGGGCCCAGGTCGCGGCCCAGGCTGAGGCGTTACAGACCGCGGGGGTACCACTCCCTAAGCTCGAAGTCTTTGGCGATCCCAGAAGAGGGAAAGCGAAGGCAATCAGGGCTGACCAAGATAAGTCGATTGGACCAAACCCGTCAAAGCTCATCTTGAAGGAAACGACCGTCCCTTGGAGCAAGAGGACATGCGCGCTCGTCTCTCCTCACTGAACGGGCAAGACCTCCGCCAGGTCCTGGACCAGAAGTATTATGCAAAGAAAGACGACATCTCAACAAGGTCGGAGTTGGTTAACAACGAGGACCTACTGTAGTAGTTTGAGCAACTTCGGAAGGAGCTCAAGAACAACCTCTGAAAGGTCTAGGGGAAGCCGATCTCAGATAACGAGAAGCCTGACGAACCGCCCTTCACTCAGGCTATATTGACCGCCTCGATCTCGTCCAAGGTAAAGCTCTCGAGCTTTGACAAGTACGACGGATCAGCCAACTCGGTAGATCACGTTGAAACTTATGAGTCATTAATGAACTTTAACGCCTACCCCGATGCAATGAAGTGCAGGGCATTCTCGGTTACCCAGCAAGGCTCCGTGAGGAAATGGTACCGGCAACTACTGTCCCACTCCATTTCTTCCTGGAGGCAGCTTAGCAAGGCCTTTGTAGCCCAATTTGCAGCTCAGCAGGAAACCCAGCATTATGCTCAATACTTGCTTACGATAAGGCAAAAGACCAGGGAAAGCTTGGGGGATTATGTGAGGAGGTTCCTCGACGTGCAAATTCCGATCTCGTGCAATGAGGAATTCGCCTGCTCGGCGTTTGCCTTAGAGGTGTGCCACGAATAGCTAAAATGGTGGCTCGCCAAGAAGCCAAAGTTCACCATCAAGGCCAAATCGAGCGAGCTCGGAAGTTAATGCAAGCCAGTGAGCTCATCTAGTTGTGGGAAGACTCGCAAAGAGTCAGTCCCATGCGTGAAAGAAGAAGTTGGGACAACTCTAGGAGGTCGTCGTAGTGCCAGCGACAATTCGATCGTGACTCCCGGCAGAAGTAAGATTAGAAGCACAACCGACCTGAACGGTACGATTGTTTCACACCCTTGAACATTCTAGTGGCAGAAATACTTCTAACATATAAGACTCAAAGCTCGACTTACTCATCGAGCCCAACCCCATGCATCGAAGCCTTGAGAAGCGCAAGAACCACGACCATGACACCTCTGACTGTTACGATCTGAAGAGGCAGATTGAGGGTCTCACCCAGAAGGGATATTTCAAGAAGCATGTGGGACGAGTTCCCAATGGAGGAGGAAGTGGAGGAGATGGCTCGAGAGGAGAAAGGACAGAAAGAGAGAGGACGCGATCTCCCTCCAAGCGCGCAGATCGACTTGCTGTGATCAACATGATCTTTGGAGGACCGAGCGGAGGTCAGACTGGAAACAAACGCAAGGCTCTGGCCTGAGAAGCTTGCCACGAAGCGTGCGCTAGTTTCACCCAGCTCGTCCCTTACCAGATCACATTCTTGGATGAAGACACGAAGGGCCTGCAAAACCCTCACAACGACGTCCTACTCATAGTAGCCCAGATTGATCATGTCTTAGTCAAACGGATACTGGTCGAGGGGGGCACCTCGGCTAACATTTTATCTTTTTCTACTTACATCGCTCTGGGATGGGAGCGAAGCCAACTGAGGCCCAGCCCTACGCCGCTGGTCAGTTTTGCAGGCGAGTCAGTCAAACCTGAAGGATTCATAGAACTGCTTATAACTTTAGGGGAAGGGAAACACCAAATCTTGAAGATGGCAGAATTTGTGGTGGTTGCAACGAAATATCCAACTCCTAAGGGAGTAGGGACAATACGAGGCGAGCAAAAGACTTCGAGGGAATGCTACACTATAGCCCTCAAACCCACTTGCAACCCAATCACTTGGGCCCCCGAGCTCTAGGCAGATAAGCCAATTGATGAGTAAAGTAGCGGAGAGCCCGCGGAAGACTTGAAGCTTGTCCCACTCCTCGGTCCAAATCAGTGCGAGCATTGGCACCAAGTTGGGGGGCTGCCGAGAGAGAAGAATTCATCCAGTTCCTAAAAAGCAACACCGACGTCTTCGCCTAGTCGCACGAGGACATGCCTGGGATTGACCCGAACATCATGGTTCACCGCCTTAATGTAAGCCTTTCCGTGCGACCTGTGAAACAAAAAAGATGCCCTGTAAATGCTGAAAGAAGCACAGTCATTGTAGGAGAAGTCCAAAAACTTATTAAAGCTGAATATATTAAGGAAGTTAATTACCCTAGGTGGCTCTCGAATGCAGTGTTAGTAAAAAAATCAAACGGAAAATGGAGGATGTGCGTAGACTTTATTAACTTAAACAAAGCATGTCCAAAAGATAGCTTCCCTCTCCCACGGATTGATCAGTTGGTCGACACGATAGTAGGGCTCGAGCTCCTAAGCTTCATGGATGCCTACTTAGGGTATAATCAAATCAAGATGCACGCCCCTGACCAAGAGCACACCTCGTTCATCACCGACCAGGGGCTCTATTGTTACAAAGTCATGTCTTTCGAACTTAAGAATGCGGATGCGACCCACCATCGCATGGTCAATAAAATGTTTGCCGACCAGATAGGTCGCAACATAGAGGTTTACATAGACTATATTCTTGTAAAAAGCAAGAAGACGACCTCCTACATTTCCGACCTGACGGAGACGTTTGAGGTCTTTCGAAAGTATCGAATGAAGTTCTACCTGGAGAAGTGCGCGTTGTGGGTCTACTTTGGCAAATTCTAGGGTTCATGGTCAACAAGCGTGGAATAGAGGCGAACCCTGAAAAGATCTGAGCTGTATTAGATATCCAATTGCCTCAAAATTTAAAGTAGCTTTAACGTCTCAACAGAAAGATCGCCGCGCTAAACCGTTTCGTATCACGATCCACAGAAGTGTCTGCCATTCTTTAAGGTCCTACACAAGAAAGATCGCTTTGAATGGACTCCAAAATGTCAAGTTGCATTCGACGAGCTCAAAAGTTACCTGAGCTCGGTACCACTATTATCAAAGCTGTTGTCGGGCAAAGAGCTTACGCTATGCCTTGCGGTGTTGGCAAGCGAGATGAGCTCGGCACTGGTAAGACAGGATGGCGACTGGTAGAGCCCGATGTACTACACGAGCAAGTCTACGATGGACGCTGAGACCTATTATCTGCAATTAGAGAAGTTAGCGTTGGCGCTAACTGTTGCAGCACAACGTCTCCGTCCTTAGTTCTAAGCTCACAATGTGAAGGTCCTCACTAACTTCCCGTTGAAACAGGTCTTCCAAAAACATGACACTTTCGAAAGGCTCATGAAATAGGCCCTCGAGTTGAGTGAGTACGACATAAATCTTGAGCCAAGAGCTACGATGAAGGGTCAAGTGGTGGTCGATTTCGTCGTAGAGCTCACCCCCTTCCCTAGCTCGGATAAAGAGAGCTTGAGTAGATGGGCCCTCAACGTTGATGGATCCTCAAACGAGAAAGAGAATGGGGCCGGAGTCCTCCTCTCGGCATCAAGTGGAGATCGGTTCAAGTATGCACTGAGGTTCAACTTCCCAGCCTCGAACAACAAAGTAGAATATGAGGCGCTGATAGCAGGTCTACGCATGGCTGAAGCCATGGGCGCTACACGCATAGACATAAGGAGCGACTCGCAACTTGTGGTCAATTAGATCACCGAAGAGTATCAGGCCAAAGACAGCAGGACGGAGAGGTACTTACACAAGACACGCGAGCTGCTAGCTTGGCTGTAGGAATACACCATAGAGCGGGTGCCCCAGGCCGAAAATGCCAATGCCGACGCCCTGGCGAAGCTCATATCTTCCTACTCTACCGAGCTGCCCAGGTCGATCCTTGTTGAAATTCTGGAGGCACCCTTTTTTCAAGAGCCAGAAGTGATGAACATGGAAACCACGGGCCCAACATGGATGGACCCTATAAAAGCCTTCCTACAAGGAGGAGAGCTACCCGAATAGGTCGATCTCAGGAAGATGAGACGCAAGGTAGAGGGGTACGTCCTTAGGGACGATGTGTTATACAAGCAGGGATTCTCACTTCCACTGTTGAGGTGCCTGGATCAAGAGGAAGCGGACTACGCCCTAAGAGAGATCTATGAAAGGGTATACGGCAATCATGCGGGAGGCCGATCTCTGGTCGCTAAGTTGGTCAGGCAGGGCTACTACTAACCCACCATGGGACGAGACGCTATGAGGTTCGCTTGCCGATGTGATCGATGACAAAGATTTGCTACAACGATAAATCAGCTGCCCGAGCTCCTCAGTCGATCTCAGGCCCATGGCCGTTCGCACAATGGCAAATCGACCTCATTGGACCCTTCCCACCTAGGAAGGGCCAAATGAACTTCGCCGTGGTAGCCGTAGATTACTTTACTAAATTGGCGGAGGCCGAGCCATTGGCTACCATAACGGAAGCCAAAACCACGAACTTCATGTGGATGAACCTCATCTGCAAATTCAACATACCTCACGCCATCGTATCTGACAACGGAAAGCAATTCAACAACCTCAAGTTCAATAACTTTTGTGCACGGCTCGGAATAAAACATTTCAGCTCCTCCCCAGCCCATCCGCAAACCAACAACCAAGTGAAAGCCATCAACAAAATCATTAAGCGCGGCCTAAAACTAAGATTAGAAGACCACAATGGTAGGTGGGTCGAGGAGCTACCCCATGTGCTATGGTCGTATAGGACGACCACCTGAAACTCCATGTGAGAAATCCTATTTGCTCTGGCCTTTGGCTCAGAAGTCGTGGTGTTGGTTGAAGTCGGTATGCCAATAGCTCAGACCGAAGCCCTCGACACACCGTCAAATGACGAAGAGCTCCACATGAATCTCGACCTCATTGAGGAGAGAAGAGAGACCTTACAGCTCGAACTAGCTGAGTATCAAAGGTGAGTGAAGCGACACTACGACATAAGAGTAAAGCCACATCGCTTCCGACCTGGAAACCTCGTGCTACGCAAAGTCCTCCAAAAAGGAGGGGCCCTAGAATCGACCTGAGAGGGCACATATCAGGTGGAGAGCGAAAAACGACCTAAGACTACACCTTGACAAACCTTGAAGGGAAGCAGCTCTCCCACTCATTATCTGCTCATTTACTATCGCTAAACATGGTCCAACGAGATGTCTGGACGTATTATGTACTTGGCAAAAATTTAAATGCAACTATTTTCCCATAAACGAGTCGAGCTACATTTAAATGTGGGCCTAACGTGCTTTGTTCTTTAAACGCCAAAGTGTTGTCAATTGTTTAAGCATGTGAAAGTACGAGCTAGCCAAAACGTGCAATTAAAAAAAGAAGAAAGAGAAAGGATAAATGCGCCACGGTTTCATTAAAATTTTCCGAGGAAAAGGCCTCAGACCTTAATACATTAAGGAAAGACAATAGGGTCGCAGCAAAAAGAAATGATGAAGAAGTAGCAGAGTCATTCGTCAAGAAGGTTGGACTGAGCAACCTTAACCAGATGATCGTTTTCCATGGGGCAATATGGGCGTGCTTGTCCAGCTTCTTCACCCCGACTTGAATGACTTCTTGCGAAGCCATGGTCCCATCAGCAGAGACAGTCCACGACTTGACATAGGTGTGTTTGAGAGGAACTAGGTCCAGCTCGCTGTGGTGTTTCTCCAAGAAAGCAAGGACGAACTTGAGGGCGAACTTGAAGCCATCATCAGCCACTGCCTTGCTAAACTCCACGTAGCTCGACAACTCTTGAAACTTGGCATCTAGAAAGGCCTCTTCCTTCAGGTTGGCAACCATGGCAGCCTCAGCTCGTCGGAGCTTCTCTACCTCCGCCTACAAGCTCTGATTGGCCAACTTCAGAGCACCGACCTCAGAATCGGAGCTTTCCAACAAGCTTGGGCGCTGCACAACTGTTCCCCATTTGCTGCTAGCTCACCCTCGAGTTCCTCAACCTTCAAGTCAAGGGAGGACACCTTTTTAGGCGCCTTCAGCAACTTCACTCTGACATCCTTGAGCTCGACCTTGGAATGATCCCTCTCATCTGAGGTCAGAGCGTGGGCAGTAGTCTCTTTCTCTGCCCATCGGTCGCAACCCAAAAGCTCGACCGCCACGAACACCATGGACTTGCACATAAGTGCGTGCGCCTAAGAAAAGAAGTGCGTTCAGGTGATAATGAATGAACAGATGAAATATAGCTGAAAATGAAACGTACCTCAGCGTTATCAAGGGGAGTTGGACAGTCTCACAGGTGTCCCAGAGGGTGAGCCACTCGTCCAATGGCTTGATCCAAACTC
>NW_019104602.1:136819-179377 GCF_001995035.1 Momordica charantia
CGACGTCTTCCCATGTCTATACGTTCGATATCGATATAAGGGTATGAATCAATACTAACAAAACAATCTACAAGATATGAAAAAAAAATGTATATATATGTATTAATGATGAAAGCAGGTGAAACGTCTCTTTGCTATTTTTCTAATGTTTATTGTTATTTTAGAAATATTTATTTTATCGATATTGAACAAGTATACCAATATGATCTTTTTTTTCTTTTTAGTTCGGTAGGAATGGAATTGAATTCTTTAATTTAATTTTGAAATTGTAATACGTATCTTATCCATTCAACTATCATACACATTAGTCTATCAACTACATGACTAGCTCATAAAGCGGGTATTTAGCGTGGTAAAAAATTTAGGTGGAATAATAATAAAGACTAAAATAATAATTCTTTTAAAAGTGAGGAGGCTAAAATTAGATTTCAAACTTTCTATTTTACTAATAATAATCACTCGACCTAGTTCAATTGTCAAGTTATTAATTAATGACATATTTTAAAGATCATAGCTTGGAGTTTTATCTAGTCTAAGAAAATGTCTACATAGATTACTAATTCAAGCCGCATATGGTAGAACATGCGTTGAATAACAAAATCTTGACTAATTAGTGAAAAAATAACTATGATGATTAAAGTAGGATTTTTTTAAGCATGATTAAAATAGTTTTTAAATGCAAAGTTTTGAGGTTATTATATCAAAATTGCTATGGTTCTTTACAAAATTAAAACCACTAGTCAAATTTGTTAAAATATTTGAAGGCGTGTAATTTTATAATGGTTTAATTTATTATTATTATTATTATTATTTGCGAAATTTTAAGATTGTGTCTTATTCCTCCAAATTTTAAAATATCTGGTTTAGTTCATAAATTTTCATGAAGTATTCTAAACTTTTAACTATCTATTTTAACCCTCAAAATTTTATAAGTTATTTTCATTTTGCTATCATTTTCTTAGGATTATATTATACAATTAATTTAAATAATATGACAATATTATCATATTAGTTAAAATATTTTTTTTTGGACATGGATTTAAATTGAAGTAAGAAAAACATGCATTTAAATTTGATATATTTTCATCAATTAAGTTAATCACAGTTAATTCCACGAAAATTTTCAATAGGACTTTGAATTAATTATTTAATTGAAATTGAAAGTTGACTTTATTGATACCATGCTAATTTTCATCTTAATTTTTTGGGAAACTATATTACCTAAACTTATTACTATTCCAAAAATCAATCGTTTCAATTTCCTACTCTGATAATTGTTGAACTAAAAAAATTATATCATACTTTTTAAAATGTTAACTTTATTGGTTCGTAAAAGATATTCTACTCAAATGATGTCACAGATTGATTTTTTTTAATAATATTCTTAATTTGACCAATTGATTTTTAATTTGGTATTCTAACATTAAAAAATCCCATAAAACAACTCCAACGGTCACATATTTATATATTCACTTTGGCAAGCTTACACATTCTAAATCAATTTGAACATAAATCTTATTAATTGTGACAACCTAGTGGCAACAAAAACTAGATTTTTTTTTTGTTGGATCCTAAATTTTCTACTTGAAATATAAATTTAGGTTGAGTAGACACTTCTTTCTGTTCCTATTGAATTTATTTTATAGCTTTATCTTGAGCTTCTATCAAGTGATCTATTTGATGATGAAGACTCCACAACCTAACATTTTCAACATACCCAACATGAGAATTTGAGGTAAGTTTCTAATTTCACTTTCTATTTCCATCATGTATTAATTATACTATTTTGAGAGTCCTATCTTGTGAGAAATTTGTTTCTTTGTAAAAGAGTGTTATATATTTTTTTATTCTTCGAAACAAAAAGAAAAACTCCAACTCTAGTGCCACGGAAGGAAAGTTCGTTGACAATTCAGGTATATGAGAAGCTTTGTGTAAATTATAATTATAGTGAGAATGGATATGAATCTCTACATATCATTCATTCAAAAAGTATGTGAGAAACATATCGAAAATAGACTAAGTAAAACTGTTACAGTTCAGAGAGATACTAGAAGTGTCCTAATTACAAAAGAATGTCGATTTTTTGAACCACGAGGAAGCAACAGTTTTTATATCTTCTCATAGATTGGTTGGAAATTTGGAAGTGTCTGTGAAAGTCGATTGTTTCTCTCTAGTCAAATAAACCGAAAGATCAGATAAAAGCTATTGCACCATAACACATCTCCACGGGTAGAAAAAGAGAGATTAATACATTAAAAATGAAGTTGTCGACTCTACCAACGTATGAGTAATGGAGAAAGAGATCAATGAATCTTTAAAAGAGGTTATTAATATACTTACCAAATTGTATCTCTACTTTAGCTTACTGTTACAATATTTGAGTTCGCTTACCAATTATATGGATATAATTGTAAGGTCGAGTTTGAGTCATTAATTAGTACATCTCTCTTTATGAGTTGGATGCAGGTGCTTATTTCATTTTTTTTTGAATTTGCATTGTAGTATGAAAAAAGTATTTAAATTTGATTTTCATTGGAATATTTTAGCCCATAAACTTTCAACAAGTTTATTTTATTTTGGTTGTTGAATTTTCAAGAGTATCTATTTTAGGCCTTATTAGAAAGTTTTATCAACCCAATCTAAGTCCAAGTAGGTCTTGTGAACTTGGGATTTCTATACTTATCAACACCACACTATGGAATACCAATAATTACGAGGATCAACTATGTTGATCAAGAATTCTATCAAGTCTCCAAGCTTCGGATCAGGAAAGATGAGCTGGACAGTGAGCTCTAGATGCCGTGCAGAGAACCTACAAAACAGAGTAGAAACTTCGATGCTAAAATCAGCAAATGCTCAAGTTAATTCGAGAGAGAATTGGTTTGATCATGTATTTTAAAATGGAGCGGAATGGTCCTATTTATAGACAAAGAACTCGACAGGGTTCCCAACAAGACCTTAACGACTCTTTAAGATTGCCGTGAAGTGAGGCGTGCTGTCGTGGAATTTGTCGGATCATGGGCGGAGCGGAATGGAGTTTGTCGGATAAAATTTTTTAATGGCCTAATCAACTTTTCATGAGAAACTTGACAAGGTGTGTGTTTTATGAAAGGAGATATGTCCTTTGTCAAAGGACAACCATACATGCAATTATAAAACTATTTGAATGATCATGAATAGTCTGTAACGAGTTGACTTATTTTTAGTTTTGAAACACACAAAAATATTTCCTAAATTTCTCTCTCTTTTTTTTTTTCTTTCTATACGATTGTTTAGGGTCAGTTTGATAACAATTTATGTGTTTGGTTTTTAGGCTTTTAGTTTTTGTTTTTTGGTTTCATGTTTTTATTAATAAAAACCATATATGTTTGGTAACTATTTTTTTGTTTTTTATTTTTAAAAAACAGAAAACCAAACATGTTTGGTAACAATTTTTTCTTTTTTGTTTTTAAAAAGTTAGAAAATTGAAAATACATAGAGAAAATTCTATGTAGGGTAGAGATGACAATGATGTTGGTGAGAGTGACGATGCTCTATCTCATTCTCATGCTCATGAAAATTTTTAGTCTTTGTCTCCACCTCGTTCTTCGGTTCGAAAGATGTTCTCGAGAAAAATTACCGGTTGTATAATTAATTTTAATTATTTTTAGAATTAAAAAATAAAAGAGTGTAATAAATTTATATATATATTAACTATTTAAAATTTGAATTGGGGACGAGGTTAGGACATACATTTTCTGTTCTTGGAGTGGGGTCCGACCCTGTAGAATTTTTTATCATCCCTAATGTAGAGGCATGAAAATACAAGTTTAGAAATGTGTAAATAAACTTTTGGAAGATAAATTTTAGAGTGATAAATAAAAAGATTTAGAAAAAAATTAGTGAAAAAAAAAGTTAAAGGCAGAAAGAGAAATTTTAGAGAACAAAAAAAGTAAAGTTGAGAAGAAAAGATAAGTTAACGAAAAAAGAAATCATAAAGAAAGAGAAAAAATTTAGAGATAAAAACAAGATTCAAAATATAATTTTTAGAAAAAATAAATAATAGAGAGAGAAATAAAAGTTACCGTGAAACAAAATTGAACGAAAAAGAAAGATATAATTTTTAGAGGAAAAATAGATTAGAAAGAGAAAGACAAGTTATAAAAAATGAAATTTTAGACCGCTCGAAAAAATATTAAATTCTTAGAGGGAGAAATGAAATTGATATATTAGAAATAAAAATAAATAGTGAGAGATAAATAATAATAAATATTTAAAATATGAAAATTTAAATGAGAAAAAAATAAATTTTATAGAAGATTTTTAAAAAGAAAAATTTGTTCTTGAAAACTATTTTTTTTATTTACATAGAAATTTAAAATGGTTTTTGAAAAATATAAAATTGAATGGTTATCAAAAGACCTTATTTTTAAAAAACTAAAAACTAAAAACAAAACCAAAAAACGAAATGGTTATCAAATGAGCCATTTATAGTGTTGATTGAGTACTATATTCCTAGGTGGGTTATCCGTCCTATGATGTAGACGATTGTTCGAGATACATTGAATATAATAGAGGAAACAAAATTGTCTCGAAGAAATAACGCTACTTTGAGTTCGGATTGTTCCGTTTCGTGTTTCCTTAATTGTATTTTGCTCTGACAATTACATCAAGCTTAAGGATAATTCATAAAAACTGCACAAGAATTCCTAAACATCAATGTCACCTATGACTAAATATTTCAGGACTTATTCAATTTTTTCAATCTCAAATTGAATCTAAAATCCTACAATGGGTGATCAAACAATCACAAGCCATTAAGAACAAAGTGAAAAAACTCATAAAAAAGAAACTAATTCCATTAATTAGAAATAAAGAATATAAAAGATCACTGCATAGATATTAGACCACATCATAGATTTGTAGCGCAAAAGAAATCTAAATCATAATTGTTAGCAGACTTTGTGTCCTACTTTTATGCATGATTATCTCATGAATATTGTTAGTATGTGTATCTAAACAGAAATTATGATTGAAAATTTGGGAGGAATTTGATATTTAAAGCAGATTTAAGACTTGTTTGGGAATGATTTTAAAATGACTGATTTTAGTAAAAGAGACCATTGAGATTTTATGAAAGTCATCTTATTTAACTAATACACTTTTTCAAGTAATTTTTATATAATTAAAAATGATTTTGAACGAAGTTTAAAAAGAACTTGACAAAATTTTCAGAGAGAAAAACAAAAATATTAGACAAAAAATTTTAAAAGTGAGAGACAAAAATTTTGAACTAAAAATTTAAGGAGAGATTATAAAAATTTTAGGAAAAAGAAAAGTCGTACAGAATAAACAAAATTAAAGATAAACAAAGTTAAACAAAATTAAAGATAAATAAAGTTACAAGTGACAAAAATTTAGAAAAGAAAAAAGATTCTCAAAATTTAAGGTCAACATTAGGCTAATAGAAAGAGAATTTTGAAAATTAAAATAATAATCATTTAAAAATTAATTTTTTATTAGTTTTTTTAGACAATTTTAAAAATTAAAATGGTTGGCCTAGTACATCCTCTTGTGCCTTGCCCCTATCTCTAAAGGGTCGAGAACTCCAGGACCAGGCTGCTTCTCTTTTCAAGATGGAATTATCTCGCCATCCAGATATAATAAAGAATTGTATGGCTGAGATGTTCAGTCGACTCCCTCCCCCTTTGTGGGAGTCCGGACCCTACGAGTGAGTAGAAAAGGTCAAAGCCGACCTTCTTATTAGAGAAAGGGGCGCGCTAGRCTAGCGCTAGAATAATATACATATACAAGGTTAGGGGGCTGAAAAGCTGTTGAGCAGTCATTTTTCGTAGTCACGGGTCCTGCTTTAGCACCGTTTCACATTTGAAACTGTAGAGGGCGGTTTGTGACCTTCCAATTTTCTAGTGACGGGGTCGTGAGAGATAGCAAAAGGAAAAGGTAGTGTTGGTCACTACGTTGGCCCTGTTTGCCAACATTTCAGATAGTTGGTGGATTGGGTCCTCGCATCATATTTTCTTCCTAATCATTTAAAAATCAATGGGATACACTCATCACCTCCAAATGTTGACGGAAATCACTTAAAAGTGATTTTATGAATCCATGAATCATCGTTAGCATTCTATTTTGAAATGAAACATAATTTTGACTTGAGTAAGAGTGATTCTGATTACGTCAAAATTATTCTCAAACATGTGCGTTTCTAGAAATTCAGAGATTTTAGACAATCAATTGGAGGATAAAGACACCTAGTGGCATAGAAGGCATATATACAGCCTGATGTGACAAGGCTTGAGATCCCTGCATGGGCAACATTGAGACACTTCCCATGGTCTCATTGCTTGAAGACACATAACACTAAATTTTTTGTTCCTAGGAGTTGGTGTAGAGATACAATTTTTGTGAGTTGATTTATTAGTTTATTTTGATTGGATGAATATGGTATTTTAATTTATGTTTTTCTTTCTTATTCATTTGTTTAATCCACTCACTATAGGCTAGTGATACTAGCTAGACCTAAAATTTATGTTCCAAGAGGTAGAATGAAGCTATAACTAAGACGTATTAAAATTTTTTAAGATCAAGAGAATTAGAATTCAGTTTCATGTTATTAAAACTAGAAAGAAATATTGGTTACAAAATTAGCAAAGAGAATTAATGAAGGTTCGAGAGAGGCAGTGGAGGGAGATATCTAGTTATTGCCTTATAAAGTTGATATATTCAATATCGATTAAATTATAAATTAATTCATAATTCATGTAAATAAAATCAATTCTATAGGATCTTCTTTTCCATTGATATTCCCATAAGATTTATTTTAACTATTAATCGTTTGACATTCTTATTGATGCTCCGGAAAGAATCTCTCACAATATTGAAAGTGTTCTTCTCATTGCAAAAATAGTGTATTAAGTCTATTTAAAGACTAAAGCTATAACATAATCTTATAATATAACAAATATCTCACAACTTAAATAACCATAAAAATTACAAAACTAATTCGTAACAACTTGCACTTACCTATTAACAAATATCAAAATTAATTTACAACAATTTTGACTAATCTTTTATCCCCGCAAACAAATACTTCTTTAGGGGGCATGAGTTTGGACTGAAGAGATAACAGTCGAGTAGTGGTGTGTGTCTTCGTAAAGAGGTCGACAAGCTGGAGATATGTAGGAACATAGTGATGTTCGATGTCTTTACGAACAAAATGTTCCCAAACAAAATGAAAATCGATCTCCACATGCTTCGCTTGAACATTAAAAATAGGATTATGGGCTACCTGGATGTCCAAGATATTATTACACCACAAGATAGGTGGCTTGGTGCTAAAAATGAGAAGATCTTCGAGGAGTTATCTTAGCCAAGAAAGTTTAGTCGCTGCGGAAGCAAGAGCACCATATTCTGCCTCATATGGAGCTTCGAGAAATCGTAGTCTATTTTTTGGCTCCCCACGAGATAGGATTATGGTCTAAGAAAAACACAAAACCAGAGGTTGAGCGTCAATCGCTAGAATTCCCTGCCAATCAGAGTCAGAATATATAAGCTTGGAGGCGAATTAAATCAACACTACCCTTCCGAAATAGAAAACCAAGGCCAACTGTACCACCCAAGTAGTGCAACACTCTCTTGGCAGTAGCTAAATGAGAGGAATAAGGCATATGTATATGCTGTGAAAGTTTTCTTACGGCAAACATAATATCAGGGCGACTAAAAGTCAAGTAATGCAACACCTCAATCAAGGCCCGATAATTCTTAGCATAGTCAACATAACAATGAGTTCCCAAATCAGCAGCTACGAGTGCAAGAGGAGTGGAGCTAGGCTTAGCACCTAACGTACCAAAACGCTGAAGAACATCCTTATTATATTTAGCTTGATGCACCATGATACCAGCAGTAGCATAAGTAATTTCAAGCCCAAGAAAGTAGTGAAGGGAACCCAAGTCATTCATATCAAATCAAAGCTATAACTGAGATATGAGAGTGCCGATATATGAGGCATCAGTTTCAATAAGTATAATATCATCCACATACAAGTAGGTAATAGATCCACCCTTATGTCTAACAAATAATGAAGAATCAGCTATAAACCCTTGACATCTAAGGGTAAGTAAGTGGGACGTAAAACAATCAAACCAAGCTCTAGGTGCTTGCTCAAGACCATAAAAAGACTTCAGAGACTTACAAACATGATGTGGATGTGTAGAATCAAAAAATTTTTGTGGTTGTTGCATATAAACTTCTTCTCAAAATTCACCATGAAGAAAGATATTTTTAACATCCAGTTGCCAAAAAGACCAGCCATATTGAGCTGCCAAAGAGAAGATAATATGAACAATAGGTTTCTTGATGACGGGACCAAATGTTTCATCATTATCAATCCTTTTTTCTTTGTGATATCCCTTTGCGACAAACCTTACCTTATATTGAACCACATTCCCATCAGGATTCCTTTTGATACGATAAACCCATTTACAGACAATCACATTCTTACTCGGAGGTAGAGGGGTGAAACACAATGTATTTTGGTTAACTAGGACAATATATTTCTCATTAATAGCTTGACGCCAAACAGAGAGCTTGGAGGCTTTAGAGAAGGACGAAGGCTCTGCTGGATCATTAGAGTGGATGGAAAAAGTTGCTAAATACAACTTCTTTTTTGAAGTGCCTGACTTGGCTCTAGTTTGCATAAGATGGACATTGGTGTGAGGAATAGAGATAGAGGCCTCAGAAATAGAGGCATGAGAGCCAACATCAATTCTCAAAGAAAGAGAGTCAACAACAGGTATATTTGTGGAATAAGTATGCAATACACTAATAGAGATCGTAAGTAAACAATGAAATAGTCAACAACCCATAAGGAGTATCAGTGTATGAAGTAGTAGAATCACTACCATTTGACAAATTAGGTTATGGTGATGTGGTAGAAGGTAAAAGAAGAGAAAGAGAAGGTAAGAAATGAGAGGACGACGTTGATGAAGATGAGGAGGTAGTGGAGATAGTCTCAGCGAAAGGAAATGACATTTAAAAAAAATGACATGTCTAGAAATATACAGGTGTGAAGTGCTCATGTTGAAGCAAAGATAGTCTTTATAGTCAAGAGGATAACCAAGAAACATACATTTGGTGGATTTAGGTTCGAGTTTTTGGGAGGAGTATGGTTTTAGGGGAGGATAGCAGGTACACCCAAATGTTTTGAGAAATGAGTAACTAGGAGGTTTATGAAAAAGATATTCGAAAGGTGGTTTGCTGAACATATTTGGAGAGGGAAGTCAATTGATGAGGAAAGCAGTACAAGCAAAAGCGAAAGGCCAAAATTTAATAGGTAATGAGGCTCAAGACATTAAGGTTAAGGCCATTTCAACGATATGTCGGTGTTTTCTCTCGACTACTCCATTTTGTTGAGGAATATAAGCACAAAACTTTTGATGGAAAATGTCATTTGAATGAAGAAATGATCCAAGGGTATGGCTTATGAATTTCCCCACCATCAGTTTGTAGGATTCTAATTTTTTAGTTAAACAATTTTTCAACTAAAGATTTAAAGGATTTAAAAGTAGCGCATACATCAGATTTCAAGGATAATGGATAAAGCCAAATATACTTAGAGTAGTCATCAACGAAGGAGACATAATAGTTGAATCCATTAATTGAAATTTTAGGGGCAAGGCGCCATACATCAGTATGAAAAAACTCCAAAGGAAATGAAGAAACAGTGGATGGCAATAAAATGACAAACAATGCATTTTTCTAAAGATGCAATGTGTACAAATACAACTAGTAGGTTTATAAGTACGTAAATTCAGAGAATGAAGTACAGAATTAAGAATTGAATTATTTGGATGGCTTAACCAGCCAAGTGATAGAGGGTATCTTTGAACCGATATGAGCGACTTTAGAGCCAAGTGATAGAGGGTATCTTTGAACCGATATGAGCGACTTTAGAGACTGGTACTAAGGAAGACAACATGGACAGTAGAAGGAATAAGATATATATCATTGATGCTATGACCGTGGAATTGAATCAAGCTCGAACATTTGTCCTGAAGAAAGAATTAATTAGAATAAAAAACAATGAAACAATTGTTGTCCACACAAAGTTTATGAACAAAGAGCATATTTGAAGAGATTGATGGAACATGAAGTATATTATTGAATTGAGAGAATAGTAGGAGGTATTTACAACACCACAACTTGTGTGATCAATTGGTAGACATTGACCATTACTTATGCCAACCTGATCATCACCTGAATAATCAGAAACAGAGGCAAGCTGATTGAGATTTGTCATCACATGGGCATTACATCCCGAATCAGTGAGAGCCACCGAAAATTATTTGCGGCAAGAGTAGAATAGTTGTGATTGGCAACCATGGCTACAAGTTTCACTGGGGGATGACATCCCTGAAAGTTGTAGTTCATCCAGTCGAAACAATCAAGAGCATTGTGTTCAGTTTTTGAACAAATCTGGCAAACACTGCGAAATGAAGTACTGTCTGAAAGGGCTTTGTCAAGTGATGCACCAAGAGGTATAAGTCCTCAATCGTGACTCATATTACCAATGGTTTCAGAGTGAGGAAACTTGAATTTCTTAAAACCTTTAGGGGCCGTTTGTTTTTTGGAAATGTAGATGTTTGACATCTTCAGATGTCCAAAATCTCATATATCCGAAATTTTAGATGTCCGGAATTCAAAATAGCCACATCTGTTTTGTAGGAAAATTTATAAGGATATCCGAGAATATTTAGATAGCCACATTTGGTTTGCAAGATTTATTCGCGGGAATGTTGTAAATTTATGTAATTTTCCAAAAATGTCCTTACGAATATTGATATAATTTATACATTAATTTAATATAATTTGTATTTATATTTAAAAATAAATTGAAATGTCGATAACTAAAATGGAGAAAATTAAAATTAAAATGCAGAAAATAATAAGCAGAAAATTAAAATGTAGAAAATAAAAACAAAAATAGATAATTTAAATACAAAAAATATTAATGCAAAAAAAAAACATTTTGATTGTGTTTTAAAAAAAATCATTCCAACAACTTTTTCAAAATTTTTTGAAAACAAAAAATCCTCTCAAATTCTTAATTAAAAAAAAAAAGAAAAAAAGTATAATAAAATGTGAAAAACAAGGATGAAAACACAGAAGACATTGATCTTTCAATAGGAAGGTTCACTTTTTTACTTATTCATAAAGTAAAATATTAAAAAATTTAATAGAAAATACAATCGAAAAAACGTGAAAAGATAGAAGCATGAAGGAAAATGTAGAAAATAGAAAGAAAGTTAATGTTAAAATAAATACCTAATATCATAGAGTTAGGGGTAAATTTGGTCATTTGATGATTCCTGATAAGAGGGAATCTCAAAAACCCAGCTTTTAAATGGTAATCAAAATGGCTACAAATGATGGATTCTAAGATGTCTGGCATCCTCGTCATTTTAAGATTACCACAATTCAAACAAGGTAATCCAAATGCCTATGGGATGGGTATCATAGATTACCACCAAACAAACGACACCTCAACTTGCTTCTTTAGGACAACTTCCTCCGATACCAGCAGAACGTGAAGCTCCTAAAGTGTAATCGATTGTGCACACGTACGTATTGACGTGTGAAAGGTATTGTAATTACGTGTGAAAGGTATTGTAATTAGCTGTCAGATCATTTAAGGTATAGATGCTCAGATCCTCGTCGTCGATGATAACAGACACATTCGCCACTCGATCTTTGAGTTTTTTGATTCTTTGAATGTACTGTCTGGTGATTGATTGTAAATCCGATTTGATACTTAGAACATTAGTGCGGGAATTAGACAAGTAATGTCTGATTAAGTTGTCCAAAACCTGTTAGGACATCTCGCAGCCAACGACATAGGCAAGAGCAATAGGCGACAAGGTAGCATTGATCACCATCATAAGAGCGTGATCCTTTGCAGTCCAATCTTCAAAGGCAAGATTGGGTTGTGGTGGCCAAGAAGAGGACGGAGCAGATGCTAGATGAAGGGAAGGCTTGATGCTTGACCCATCAACGAAGCCATAGAACTTGTGTGCCTTCAAAATTGAGGTCAATTGGACTTCCACAGCGCAAAGTTAGATGCATCAAGACATATAGAAACAAGGTTACAGATATTTGAGAGAAGAAATATTTGAGAAGTAAGATCATTCGAAGTAGTAGAGTTCGCCATGGAATGAGCACTAAAAGCAAAGAAGACGGAAACACGTGTTAACGAATAGCAGACACATGGGAAGAATTGATGACGAGACGTGAATCAGAAATGCTCTGATACCATGAAATAATCTCTCACGAGATTGAGAATAATATTTTCGTTGCAAAAATGAATGTATTACAAGTCTATTTAAAGACTAAAGCTAAAAAAAAATCTTGATAATATAACAAATATCAAACATTTTAACTATCCATAACAAATAACAAAACTAATTAATAACAACTTGTACTTATCTATTAACAAATATCAAAACTAATTTACAACAATTTTGACTCATCTATTAGCTCCAAATAAAATTGAGCAATTGTTACAAGGATGG
The DNA here is from genome assembly GCF_001995035.1 of Momordica charantia. The sequence continues at coordinate 149,383 of NW_019104602.1, forward strand.
CTCTAACCAGGAAGTATGTGAGTCAAGTTTTAATTAACAAGGGCCTCAAGTCTAGTTCTTTTATTAACTTCCAATTAAATTATAAATCTCTCGATCTTAAAATTACCTCGGTCATACATCTAAGTTTCAACCTCAACTATCTCTACTGAGTGTAAGATATTTTAAGATTTCAACACAAAGAACTCATAAGTAAGAGATTAAAAATATTGAGCACATAGGAATGTGAATAAAAAAAATAAAAATCATAACTTAGTCGAGGCAAATCAATTGATCAAACTCATAGTAGCAGTGGCTAGGCTACATCGTGAATTGTTAGGAACAAGAAATTTAGCTTATCAATTCTAAACAAAGTCATATGTCAATGACACGACAAAATTACATAAGGTCAAGAGAAGGGAGAAGAAACTAGTTTCACCATGTCAAAATTGTTTGACTACTAGAAGTTTCTTTTTTGGCGACGAAATTTTTCGCGACAAAATAAATGTCGTCGCAATAAGTTACTTTTAGTGACAAATTTTATGTTAGGTCGCGAAAAGAAACCTATTGCAACGAAATTTCATTTCACAATATTGATCCTTGAATTTTTTTTTTTCACAACTCTTGAAAGGTCCTACGAACTCATTCAATTTGTACATGAAATAGACGTGTATAGAGACAAGAAAGTCATTAATGAGAAAGTCATTAGTATAATAGTATTTTTGCACCCAATTCAATAAGTCTACTATTTCGGAGACTTGACCAAATAAGGAGATGGGAACATAATGTAATGGATTTCACTCCTCCCCATTATAAGGTAAGTAGACGAGTTGTACCCTAATTTAGTTCTAAATGTAAATTCAATGTTGATCCGAGATTTCTAAATTGCTTAGAAATAAAAATTCCTCTATAGAATTAATTGTTTGTTCTAACAGTGATAGTTGTAGGGGATGAGTGATGATCGGCTAAGGCAGTGGGTATGAGATTTGTTGAGATGGAGGAAACTGGAGGGGAAAGGGAACTTTGTGCAAGTGGGGAGAGAGATAGAGTTAGGGGCATGGGAAACCAGAACACTATTGACGGGGCCATGGATGCAGCTGGAGGAGAGGTGGCAAACTTTGTTGGTCCAAAGTTAGTGGTGCACGAAAATTCAGTTTAATTTAACTAGACGTGCCTCGAGATAAAAACTTTGCCTGTTGGATTGAGGCAGCGATGACCCTGTACATTTGACTAAAAAAAAGATATATAAATTTCATGGGTATGGAATTAGAATTTCTGGCTGGGCGTGAGCATGGGAAGCATACACACCCAAAGGTCTTCACAGGGAGGGGTGAGATCAAACTGCTTTCCAACTAGTGCTTCCATCGAAGACTTGAATTTTAGAATGGCCATAGGCATGCTGTTTATCAGGAAGGTGGCAATAAGAAATGCATCCAGGCCATCAATAGTTCAACAACATAGACATTTGGGCGAGAAGTGTGAGATCAGTCTCGACTATGTGTTGATGCTTTTGCTCTGCTTGCCCATTATATGCTGAAATATATGGACAAGAAACCTGAACATGAATCCCAATATTGCGGCATAGAGAATGAATTGGTTGATATTTACCCCCTTATCAGACTGGAATGTCATTACTTGGGTCTTGAACTGATTCTATACCAAAGATAAAACTATTTTAAAGCTACAGTTGTATCACTTTTCTAAGTAAAAGAAAATTTCCATGTGAACAGACTGTACTCATCCAAAAAATGGACATAATATTGAAACTCATCTGAAAAGAGGCGAGGTGCCCGTCCCCAGAGATTTGTATAAACTAGTTAAAATATTCCTATAGCATGAGAGTGAGAGTCATTAAACGGTAAGGCATGAGATTTTTCAAATTGGCATGCATCACAAGAACTTATTGGTTCACTAGTCTTGTAGAGAATATTACAAGTCCTAATGGTATGACCTAAGACTTTAATAGAAGAAGCCACACGAGTTTGGACACCACTACATTGATATTTTCAGCAAACGGGGAAGGAGAAGTTGGTATGACCTAAGACTTTAACAGAAGAAGCCACACGAGTTTGGACACCACTACATTGATATTTTCAGCAAACGGGGAAGGAGAAGTTGGTTTCTCTGGACGAAGAGTATTATTTGACAGAGAAACATCAATGTGAACAAACAGTGGTGCAGCAAATGTGGAAGCAGTGAGTGTTGACAAGTGACTTCTATCGAGATGACAGCGACCATTTTTAAGTCTTCCTTTCAACAAAGTTCTTCCTGAAGCCTTGTCCTTAACCAAGCAAAAGTTAGTGTGAAATTTGACAAAGATGTCATTATCTTTAGCTAGTCTTGAGATACTAACAAGGTTTTTAGTTATATCAGGAACATAGAAAACATCTTTCAATTTCAAAGAATTGGCCCATGCAGGAAGATTAGTGCTACTGATGTGAGAGATAAATAATTTACTGCCATTTGCGACCATTATAATTTCATTACCTGAGTAATCAACTCCTAGCTCAACATTGTTAGGGTTTGCTACCACATGAATCGTAGCACCACAATCAGCATACCAGCTACGATCAATTACAAGCTCAAAAGTAGTGACCATGGTATAAGTGTGATGAGTAAACACATTTGGTTCAAAATTTAAGGTGTGAAAATTTTGTGCTGAGTGGGTTGGGGTTCCGTGTTTTGATCAAAATGAAAGTGACAAACTACAACAGTGTAGTCTATATCTGGCAGACAGGCTTATTTCCACTATTTCCATTATTGTTGTTATTACCTTCCCATCAACCCCTTCCATAATTCTGTTGACCATAACTTCTTCGTTGATAACCACCACCACGAGGAGTATTTGATCAATGACAGTTGTTTCCAGTATTGGTTCGCTGGTTAGTTTGCAAGTTTCATCTGTTATCATAGTTCACTGAGGATGTTTAAGTCTAGTTGATCGAGACGTCACTTTTGAAGGAGTTTGGTATTCCAATCGTTTCTCATATGTTAAAAGCTCTGTGTGCATTTCTGATCACAACAGATTTACTTTGCCTTGAACAACAACCACGATTGGATTGTACTCTTCATCTAAGCTTTTCAATAGTTGTGAAATTAAGTCTCAATTAGAGATTGGACTACCAGCTAGGACCAAGTTATCAACATGACTTTTCATAAGTTTTAAATATTCGATCATTTGTAACGAGCCCGTGCGGGTTTGTTGAGATATCTGTTTTAGGTAGTTTTCTTCCGCTCTAGATTAGACACCAAAAAAATCTTGAATTGCTACCTATAGTTCGTGTGAGGTGCAAAACCTCATAACTTGCATGCTGTCATCGAGTTGTAAAGCCAACTCAAGTGTAGTTGACCCACTGCGATCCATACCTCGTACGCGAGGTTTAAGGTGGGGGAAGTTTGCGACAAGGAGTTGCCTTCTGCACTAGTAGGTGTGTCTGTCGAAACAAGATGCAAGGCATGACTTGTTTCTTGTTAGGTAGTCAAATAGCTTGTAGCTTCGCAGGATCGGTAAGGCTAAATTCTGACGCAGTAGGACCTTCCATCTTTCCATTTTGATAGAGGTGATTTGATTTAGTAGTTGATTCAACGACGAACTGGTGGGCCAGTCACTACTGCTGATGGAGTCACGGTTGGAGTTGGTAAGTTGGAGATCGTCATAACCTACTCTTATACCAAGCCAAGAAAGTAATTAACAAAAAAATAAATAATTCGAAAAGGGCTTTCTTATTTCATTTCTATGTTTGAACATTGTAAGCTTTCACCTTTAAATAGAGGGGTGAGAGAACTAAATTTAGAAATAAAAAATTGAAGATTTTGTATAACAGTAGTTAGAAGTATTAATCTTATCAATTTGAATTTTGAGAAGATTTTGGAGAAGAAGTAGAATGATTTCACCTTTAAATAGAGGGTTGAGAATGAAATTTAGAAATAAAAACATTGAAGATTTTGTATAATAGTAGTTACAAGTATTAACAATATCAATTTGAATTTTGAGAACATTATGGAGTTGGTTGAAAACCAACTTGGCCGGTTGACTTGCACTTCGTAACATATAGCACAATCTATTATGGAATCAGAGTTTATATCTCCTGATAAAGTTGGAGAAGAAGCAGAATGATTTCAAAACTTTCTTGGAGATATTTCATTGTGGTCGAAGCCTGTAAGTGTCATTTGTATTTATTGAGACAACTTAGCAGCCTCAATGAGAGCTAAGAATAATGTTTACAATGGGAATCACGACGCATAAAATGTAGGCATAATTCTATAAATTTATTGCTCCTCTAATGGAATAATTTGCACTGATGATGTGAAATCAAAAGAGAACGTTACAGATCCTTTGATGAAAGGATCGTCAAGTCATCAAATTTCATATACATCAAGGGAATGAAGCTATAGACTATGAAATGAACACTACAACAATTGTCACCTTCAATCTCATTTGGTAGTTGATAGATAATGACAGTTTTAAAAAAGCGGATATACAAATGAGATGTCAAAAGAACTCCTTCACAAACCCTAACAAAATTCACCAACACTACTAGAATTTCGGGATTTTGTGACAGTAGTGAACAGTAAAATACTGTTCAACATTGTTTAAATACGTCACGAAAGCTTTTTTGGAGGGAAAAAGCGGAGAGTTCTGTTCTATTGATCAGAAGCATCCAGCAACGCCACACCGGTTTAGAATTTGATTTTTTGGCCTTTCGTGAAGTTTTTTTCTGTCACGAAAAACTTGAGGCGCGTTTTTTGCGGGAAATGACGGAGTGTTCCGGATTGTTATGTCTTCGTGACGAATTTTATCCGTCATGATAAGTTGACCAAAACTTTTTTTCGTGACGTCTAAAAAACGTTACGAAAAACTTGAGGAACGTTTTTGGCGGGAAAAGACGAAGTTTTTCGGATTAGCGGTTTTTTCATGACGCGTAGGAAACGTCACGAAATATTATTTTTTGTGATGTTTTAGAATCGTCACAGAAGATTCCAGTTTTATTCGTGAAAAGATATGGCTTTACGTGACGTTGTTTATATGTCACTATAAGTTGGAGAACTATATTTTAGTGACGTCTGATAAAACGTCATTAAAAGTTGCTTTTCATGATAACGTCAGTTTTTTCCATGGATTTTTTTTCATCAATCCAAAAATATTTAAATAATGCTTACATTTTCAATACAATGGATTGCAATTTGATATTGCAAATCTTAAGAAAAATAAAATGCAAATTTTTGTTGAAATTTGTAAATTACAAAACTGGAGAAAACAAATAATGAAATTAACTTATAGACATTTTAAGCTAATTTGTTGGAATTTAAATTAAGAAAACATAAAAGCCTAAAAGCCTAAAATTTATTCGAAATTTTGCACTCATAATATTATTTAAATATTGAGGGTCAAATAATTGCAATTTTTCTTTTTACTTTGTAATTTTACCTATATATTTAATACCCAAAATTTTCATATATTTTTTTCCTCCCATCGAAAAAAATTTAATGAATCTTGAGAAAAGAAATCTTGAAAAAAGAAAAAAGAAACTTTTTTTTGAAGTATGTAAATTTCAAAACATAGAGAAAAAATAGAGGAAAAAATTGAATTAACTAAAAAATCTTTTAAAAATTATTTTGTATTCTCTAAAGGGGTAAAGGTTACCATTTTGTAAAAAATTCTCCTTTACACTAAATCCCTAAATCTCCCTACGCACGATTTCGACCTCCACCACGCCAGACCAAACACACCCAGTGGAATCGAGCGCTGCTGTCGAATCAAAGGCCTCCGGTGGTGGAATCAAATGCTGCTGATTGACTTAAGAGTTAACTTATTTCTCTTAAGTCCATGTTCTAGATTTCTTGTGGAGTATGGAGAATATTAAACAACAAAAAATCAATGGAAGCAAATGATGGATTTAGAGCAATATGGAAGCTTCATACCTCCAATTCAATTGGTTGGTCTTTAGTTCAAGTGGAAATGTCTCTTGTATTTATTTTTTTAAACAATTTTTTGCATATCTTTGTAAGTTACATGTTGAAGCTCCTTGTTTTAAGAAAGCTCCTACTGATGGTGGTTTTGCTTACGTTGTTGTAGGTGGTTTTGCTTATGTGGTTGTTGGTGGTTTATTGGCTTCCATAGGAAATGTGTATTTTCAACTACCTTTATCTTTATATTCAATTGTCATGTGCAACGATTCTACATTACACTGTGACATCAATAGATGTAAGGATATTTTATTAGCCAATGTTATTCACTTGTTATTGATATACAATATTTATCAATATAAATGAGATAAGACTAATTGATTTTTCTTTTCCTTGAGAGAGAACGATTTTGTCCTTCCATTTCTAAAGCTTCCTTCTTGTTGTTTCTGCTTGTAATATACCATAACCTTGAGTTTGTGAAGCTGAGAAGAAAATGTCTTTCCCTTCTGCTAATAGTACACTTGATAGCGAGGACAATAATCTATATTTGTAAAGAAGGTGGTAATTTCTAGCATATGTAATGCCAAAATTTTATTTTTAGTTTTTTGTTTGATTTGTGTTTGATGAATGGGTATTGAATCCTCATAGTGAATTAGATATATTTGTATGTTTAGTTTTATTTTAGAGAGAGATGAGTGGTATATCATTTGTTTTAGGTAATTAGTAATTGCATGTTTCTTAATGACGAACATTCCATTAAGGAAGCTATGAACATTCCATGAGGGAAGCTATGAAAAATATAAAAAACGAACATTCCATTAGGGAAGCTATGAAGCTACGAACATTCGAGGTGGTTATAATACATGAAAAATAGTTTATATTGAAATGCATTTTTTCTGTAGCCTACTGATTATTTCCAAGCATCTTGAGTCCTAAAATTCTTGAAGGCCTAGTATGATATTGTATGTAAAAGCATAGCATTCTAATTAACAGTCGAAATGGTGCCTTTCACATAATTTAATTACGCTGGACAAAAACAAGCTATGAAGGTAGTCTTCTTAGTGTTTGGCCTGAATGTTTGTTTCAAGAGCTAACTTATTTCTCTTGAATACATGTTCTAGATTTTTGTGGAGTATGGAGAAAATTAAACAACAAAAAAGCAATAGAAGCAAGTGATGGATTTAGAGCAATGGAAGCTTTATATCTCTAGTTCAATTGGTTGGTATTTTAGTTCAAGTTGAAATATTTCAGAGTCTTGTATTTATTTTTTCAAACAATTTGTGCTTATCTTTGTAAGTTAGATATGATTTATGGAGAGATGGGAAGACTAGTATGTGCTATATACAGTATTGAGACTTGAATATATCGATTTCATTTTTATTACTTAGATACACTTTTTTTTTCTTTTTGTAAATGTTGAATTGTTTCTGAATGTAGTTTGTGGAGGGAGGGGTGGTCCACGTATTATGTATTGAAGGTGTTAATTATATAGAAGTTTATATATAGAATTGTGGATTGTTGTTGAATGTAGTTTGTGGAGGGATCGAGAGTCTCATATGTATTATAGTTAGTTTTCGAGTTATTATAAAATTTGTACATTCCATGACGCGCAAATAGGGACGTACAAACGATGACGCACAAACTGTGACTCTTTTTTATCGTCACAAAATGAAATCATTAGTGACGTTTGTAAACCGTCACAAAAATATACTTTTCGTGATGTTTAAACACCGTTACGAAAAGATGTCACGTGACCTCTCCTCCCCTGTTCAAGGTCTTTCTGTGACCTTGTATCACCGTCACGAAATCATTTTTCATGACGTTTTATGAATGTCGTGGAAGCCCACGTCTTTCATGACGATAATTAACCGTCACATGTGATAATTTCTGTGACGTTTTTTAAACGTCTCGTATACCTTTCATGATGGGTGTATACGTGACGGCGTTAAAAACGTCACGAAAGATTTTTGTGACGTTAAAAAAACGTCACGAAACCGAATTTCTACTAGTGCAATAATTTGGAATCAATTGTAAGTGGTTGAGCATCTTCGAGACAAACTTTAGAAGTGAAAAATGCAACCCAACTTGAAGGCACGTCTCGAGCTCTAATAGTACACATGTACTCTTCCCATTACAAATCGTTCAAAGATGGTACGATGAAAATCGTTAATTTTGTTGTAGTACAACAAATATGGTGTATGATGATTTGATTCCTCAATCGTAATGGAAGGATTAATAGATAGTTTTACCATTGACCTATAATTATATGTTCACTGTTTTAGCTATCTTTTCAATTGGGAAGAGTTATTCTTAGTCCGACCTCTACTATATGTTTTTGCTTTTTTGATATCCATGAGTGTCCGGACCAGTTTACGCGCACCTCAACTAGTTTCATGGGACAACTGTCTGACCCTACAACATTTGATGTCGAAAAACACATAGGAATTATTAATTTCTAAGCTAGCAGGTAATCATCTAGTTTGAACCTATTCCCTCTTAATTAACCCTAGCCTCTGCCATATGTTAATTTGTTGGACAATTTATTTCATTTAGAAATTTTTTTATAAAATGAATTAAATTAAATTAAATTAGGAGAGTAACATATACCAGTTAGATTACATCTAAAATTTATTATTTATGAGCATGTAAACATTAGATAACAATATTAAAGAAACGAAAAGAAAAAGAAAAAATCAAAGTTTTGATTTTGCTTTTAACTTCTATTTTAGTTTATAACTTGCACTAATTTTATTTCTACTATCACTAGTGCAAAAGTTTCTATGTTTTTGTTCGCTCAACTTTCATAAGAACTACACAATCGTAATGAAAATCAATCGTAATGAAATCAATCGGAATCGTAATGTTATCCCATTGATGTTGTTTACCAGTAATTTTTAGGAATCGTAATCAGAATTCTTTTGATGTTGTTTACTAAAACTATCAGGAATCGGAATCAGAATCAGATATATAACAATTACTAATATACCCATTTTCTCATTTTTAGCTAATTACAAATATATTACTGTGCTAATTTTTTTTTTAAATTACAATAATAATAAATTTTAATTTAATTTATTACTATATTATTGACAGTAAATATTTTTTATTATAACAATTTATCTAATATTAATACATAATGAATAATTAAAATAATATTACATCAAATAAAATATTTTTTATTAGAATAACTAAACTGTAATAGAACATATATTAAGTTTTATTATTCAATATTTAAAAGTAATAATATCTATTTAAAAAAAGTAATAATATCTATTTAAAAAATTTATTGATATTAATTAATATTAATTTGTCATATTATATAATAAAATCACATCAACTAATAAAAATTAGAGTATAAATGGAGAAGAAATTATAAAAGTATAAAAAAAATTAATTAAAAATTATATGGATCAAATCTATTGATGAGAGAGAAAGGGTAAAAGTGGTACATTAATTATAATATATATGTGGAGTCCATAGAATAAGGAATGAGAATGAGATTGATGAGATTGTAGGAGTGTAATCTTTTCATGTAATGGGATTACAAAGTTTGAGGTGGGTCCCATCATTTGATTACATTCCAATTGGTAAACACCATCAAAGAGAATCAATATTCTCATTACGATTCATTGATTATGATTGCGGATAAGTAAACGGACCGATGTGTTCCCTCCTTAAATTTTCATATTGTTTAACATAAATTTATCATTCATTCATTTCTAAATTCTATATCAAATATAATAATATCATTTAAATACACAACTTGGCCCATATAGTTTCACATGAGGGGTTCGTTTTTGGTTAAATGAACTATAAAAATTTAATGACAGGACGAAGATCAATCTTTATGCAAATTAATTTAACTATTGAACTATAATATTCGAAATTATCACCTTAGAAAATATATTATCCATAAGTATCACATAATTTCATCGGTAAAATGTCTATCTTTCCTTACAAAATAAATAAATTTCTCAATTATAAAGACAATTCTCTTGGATTTTTTTGAGAACCAAAGAAATAAACTTACTATTTAAAAATGAAATTAAATAAATCTCTTATTAAAAAAAAAGTATTCACAGCATTTTTTATTTCAAATCATTTGAATCTATATACATTACGATCCCTCCGTCTAAGAAATTAGAATATTAAGATGATATAATCACGTTGTCCATCATTATGAATTAATAACAAAATATTTTTTAGACTAAATTTGAATTATTCTTACATCTCTAATGTAATATATCATTAATTGTATTTAACAAAACATTAACTTGTCATATATATTTAAATAAATTTGGGGATTTGTAATGGGTAGTATATAAGTTTTCTATATTTAACAAAATAGCATGTCTTTTTGACATTTTCAGATATAACATTTTTTTGAAAATCCTGATTTTAAAATTTTTAGTATTCCAAAATTACCCTTTTCAGTTATCGCTTCGTTATTATATATCAAACATATATCACATATATATCAGGAGTATATCTGATAACATTAGTATATCAGAAGTAAATCAATAGTATATCAGAAGTCAATCAGTTCTACATCAGTTGTATAATTGTAAATCACTATTTTACCTGCTTTAACCCTTTGTCTCGTATTTTTTGATCAATTAGAAATTAGTACGTATTGACATGCATGGAAATGAGAAAAAAATTTGATACCTACTGAAAATGAGAAAGAAAACTTGAAAGGAACGTGGATGTGAACGTCAATGGTGATTTTCGAAATTACTGTGAATGAGAAATCAATTTGAAATTAGAGGTAAATAGAAACTTAGGGTTTTTCTATATATCAATAATATATCAGTGATATATCAAGTATACATTGTACATATATCAATAGTACAATTAAGTTTTATTTAAAGTTTTAAAGATCAAAATGAAATCAGTAACAATGTCATTCTTAAAAGGTTTAAACATCATTCTTGGGTATCAACATCAACATCAAATCACCAGCAAAGTCCTTCAACAAAAAACTTAAAAGTTTAAACATCAAAACGAATCAGTAGCATAAACCAAAAGTAGACCAACAATGTCATTCTTAAAATTTTATAAAAGAAGAAGCATAAGTTCCAACAGTCTAGAAAAGCGTAAGTTTCATTCTTGTATAATCTTTAGGTAAAAGCTTGAGACATCAATCTTCGTTTTTGGTGATTGTCGTGTCTTCGGAGATAATATCTTTGAAACTTTCCGTTTTTCCATAGACAACATTTTTGGCATTGGTTTATGTTGTCTTCTGGGACGAACGACATCAACACTTTTGACGATGTTTTTTTATTTCATTTTTCGTGTTTGTACCATTGCTTTTATTTGGAAAAAAAATTATTTCATATATTAGTAGTACATGAGAAAACATATGTTAGAGGTAATATGTTCGAAATAATTGGTAGATATCATAGTTATATTAGAAGTAAATCAATTTCATATCATATGTATATCAAACATATATCAAGAGTATATATGTCAATCATAGTTATATCATAAGTAAATCAATAGAATATCAAAACTCAATCAGTTCTATATCACCTATAGTAATAGATATCATAGTTATACCAGAAGTAAATTAATTTCATATCATATGTATATGAAACATATATCACATATATATCAGGAGTATATCTGTCAATCATAGTTATATCATAAGTAAATCAATAGTATATCAGAAGTCAATCAATTCTATGTCACCTATAGTAGTAGATATCATAGTTATATCAGAAGTAAATCAATTTCATACCATATGTATATCAAACATGTATAACATATATATCATGAGTATATCTATCAATCATTAGTATATAGAAAGTCAATCAGAAGTAATTTATTGTTGGTTCGGGCTTGCATGTATACTTGTAATTTAGAACGTGGGCCTCGGTTTTTTTTTGCAAAAAAAATGCTATATTTGAAAAACTCAAACATTGTTGCTATTTTGCTTATTTTCCTAACTTTTTTTGCCATATCTCAAGTTACCCCAATAAATTTTGGTTGACTTCACATGAAGTGATAGATAATTACGTACTAACAAACATGATCATGTAAGGTTACCATTTCATTACTAACAAATACTAAACAAAAGTATATAATGTAAACTTTATAAATGTAAATGAATTTTTTGGTATAATTAAATTTCATATATACATATATAATGTATGATTTTGATTATCATTCCCAACATTTTGCCTTTTGAGAGAGTGAAAAGGAATTTGAGTGAATCCGCAGGTAACTGTGTAGCCGTTGGAAAGATGTGAAAATTGTTTACCAAAAAGGATAACTTTAATTATTGCATTGAAAAATGGCATGCAAGTGGTTTCTACAGTCAAAAACTGACACAAAACAGAATAAATTTTGTATCTTTCATGAAGCGGTGGTCTGGTCCAAAGAGAAAAGAAGAAAAAAAACAAATATATATAAATGAGTAATTACACTATATATATTGCAAAATATATATGGATGTTTTACATTTCGTATCAGATCCAAAGTTATGCACAGATTTGATGATATAGTTGGTATAAAATCTCTCAAATAAGTGTTTTGAAGTTATAAAATGTCAAAGATACTTTTAAAACAATTATAGAAATAAAAAAAAATATAAACAAATATTTAAATTAATAAATAAATAGTATTTTCTTTTAGAAAGTTAAAATATATTAATATTAATATTATGTCTATATTAATTATATTTTGTTGATATTTTTTATAATTTTGTCGAATTTTTTAAATACTATAGAAATTTCAATAAATTTGGTGATAATTTGTCTAAAATATCTCTAATAAGCATTTCGAAGTTCTGGAAATTAGTAATATTCTCACCACGTGGTCTATCAATACCCCACTAATATTTTGAAATTGAATCAACATTTTTTTAATACATATCTCATACTATCTAAAATATTATGATTATTTTTTTTTAAGTATACCTAAAATAGTTGAGATACATGGCAATATCTCATCTTTCCTAATTTTTGTAACATAATAGTATAAAACACAAAAGGTAAAAATTATAATTCTTTAAGAAACAAAAAGCATGGAGATTTAAGTGATTAAGGTGTTGGTTTTTCTCAAATTTCTCCTAATTAAATTTCGTGATTTTTTTTTAGGATGGTTAGCTTGTTTTTAGTTTCTTAGTTCTGAAAACAATAAAATAAAATTTGTTTCCCGTGTTTTTGTTATGTATATAAAAAATTATGCAATTTTTGTCAAGCAAAACTCAATTGGTTAAGATACCTATTTTCAATTAAAAGTTGTGAGTTGGAATCCCCACCGTACAATATAAACCATAGTTTAAGGAAATTCAAAGCGAAATTGTGATCTATCTAAACTTTGGAGATCTAATCTCACAAATCAACTTTCAATTATGAATTCCAGTATGCTTTCCTTGTTTAGTTCTCTTGAATTCAATTTGGTTGATGAATATGTGACTTTTTAAATTTTGGATTTTAATTTTTCCAACAAAATGTTGAAATCAACCACAAGAACCATCCAAATCTCTGACATTTTTGGAAGCATCTAGAACTATTCGATTTTTGAAAATAAGTTGATTTAGTCATATAATATATATATTTTTTTCACAATACTTTTAAATGAAAAGAAACTAAGAACTATTGGATAACATTTTTTTATATATATAAATCATGCTAATTTGTTAACATTTCTCTTTAATTTATAATCTATAAAAATATTTTTGAAGTTCCTATCAATTTGGTGCTAGATCAATATTTTCTAATTTATTAAACGCACTTGAGTGTTTTTTTTTTTATGACTTTTCTAATGAAAGCTTATTAGAAAATAGAGGTTGCAATACTTGTGCTAGAAAAATAAAAAATATATATATATATATATTATATCTAATATTTACTATTCTCGTCCGACAGGCTCAAACTCTCCGTAACCTGTACTAAAAATTATGAGATCATATATTTTTATATATTTATATTTCAATCGATGCCATGATAATAAGGAGCTAATATGATATTTTGTAATGATGAATCTCTCCAATATTGTAATTTAATAATGGGATTTCTCCAAATATCATTACTTTATAGAAACGCAATGAGGAGCGGATCCAGACAAGGCAGTTGTCGGTTTTTTTTTTTTAATTTTTTAATTTTAATTCTCTTTTATTAAAATGCACCACCGTTGGAAAGCAAAAGTTACTTGAGCTACATTTAAATTTAGAGAACCAAGTAGCTATCTCATGTTATCAGTTATGAGCTAGTTAATTATCTTAAAGTTATTGTTATTGTTGTAATTTGTTTGACAACGATGAGCTGGACTGGTGATCTGTAAAACATAACACACTTTGATGCTAAAGTCAGTGGCTGGTCGAACTAAACTCGAGAGAGAATCTAGTATTCGTGTACCTGAAAACAGGGTGAATGAGATCTATTTATGGGTGACTTCCCCGACAATATTTTCGATAGTGCCTCAACAGCTCTTTAAGTTGGCCATGAATCACGACGTGTTGTCGTGGAGTCTATCGGAGACTGGGGCTGAGTCAAGATGATGCTAATCATATCAGCGAATAACTAGGAGTGCGTTTCCATAAACTTAGATCGGTTCGTCCACACAAAACGTCGGCTTGGTCAAGGAATATATAACCAAGATGATGAAACTTGAAGTTTCTCAACGACTGCCACATGTCACATTTCTCTTCCACCCAACATGTGCCATGTGTGAGGCTAAATTCACCTCCAACATAATTAGTTAAGTTGTTGGGGGTTGGTGAGACTCTTTAATTTACATAGGTGTATTTCTGCTGCTAATGAATGAGAGAGATTGTGTACTATTAAGGATCTCAAGGAAAAGATAAGATATCTAATAATGATTTATAATATATACAAGTGACTTACTACTCTCATCATCAATTGATTTTGAGATAGAATCCATTGAATATTGATATGGTATCGGAGTCCAAAATGTTCAAACGAATATCTAGACTAAAAATAGAATTCGGCCAAGATCATTGAGTCAAAAGAGCTACGATCTTGAAAATAGAATTATGTCAAGATCGTTGAGTCAAAAGAGCCACAATCTTGAAGAGGTATATGTTAAGTAGCCCATTCATAGTAAGGGTGTGCGTGATATTTGTCTCCCATGATGCTGCAAACCTACAGCTCTGATACCACTAGTTGGAAAATTAACGATCATGTATAATTTTCCCTCCCACAGAAAATATCCAACACAACCAAAATATGCAAATAGGAAGAAAAGCAGTAAACACAGGTAACCACTAAGGGCTACGTCCAGTCTTCCTCTTACATGTGGGTAATTCACTAATATTGTTAAGGATTAGATAGAATAACACTCCCCAAAATATCTGCTAAAGATCCCAACAAAAGCCTCCTAGCTTCTAAGTATTTTACACGATTAATACTTAGGAACATGAATGAAAAACTCACAATAATCAAGATCTAACTACCCCGAATATGTTGATCTTTATGAGCCTCAATGCCTCTGCCAATGCCCGAGCCTCCCCCTTGAAACTGCCATGAAACTCTTTGAAAAACGGCTCAAAATCAACTGGACAATAACCTTTTTTTGGCTACAAAACCCTAAACCCGAACAGTAGTATTTATAAATATCGAAACAGTGCCATGGCACTACGGATGCAAAACTACATCGTGGCACCCTACAACGGTTGCAAAACTTCCCTGTTTTTCATCCCCGCTTCGACCCCGACGCAACCCGACTCGATCCCTACTCATCCCTAGCTCGATTCGACGTCGTTTTGACTCTACCAATCCCAACAATAATTGTAATGGTATAAATAAATACGTATAATAATCAACAATTAAAAGGTACCTAAATGCTTCTCTGATAATTATAATTTCAATCAAGTAGTTTATATATGTTTTTCTTTAAAACTCCTTTGTAACAAAAAATAATAAATAAAAAAGAAACTTCTAAAAACTAGTTAGCAGGTTCTTTTTTAGTAAAACGTGTGGCGATGTGATCAAACTCACAACATCTTCATAAAATATAATATATCAGTTATAGCTGAACTATGCTCACTTTGACTGATTTTTTATTTATTTCTTTCTTCGTTATAGATCTTTTTCAAATGTCATTTTCTAATTGGTTAAATGTTTCAATTTTATCCTTTTATGTATTGTTTCAATTTAATTTAAACATTTTAACTGATTAATGATTATTATCATAAAATAAAAATATATTTTATTAATAGACATATTTTTATTTAGACAAAATAGACATTCTCATATTAATAAAAAAAAATCTACCTACTTTATATTATCCTAACATCATTTATCTAACTTTAAATGACTTGCTATAATTAAAAGTCGATCGATAGTAAGAACTTTTCATGTAAAGTAAGTAAAAAAAAGAACTTAATTAAAAAAACAATTAGTAAAGGATTGAATACTTTTACCTATAGATGATATTCACAATTGCCTATATGTAAATCGATTAAAGGTGAACCTAAGCAAAACTTAAGACAAATGAATGTATATTTTCGATCAAAAAGCAAGCTTCAAAACCTTACTCCACATGTTGTTAATGTTGAGAAATTAATGGTCCTCAATCATTTCTCCTTCCACAAGAATATTCAAACACAACCACAATATGCAAATAAGGAAGAAAAGCTCTAAACACAATAATAAACGACACAACAAATTATACTGGTTCACCACTAAGGGCTACGTTCAGTCTTCCACTCAGATGTGTGTAATTCACTAATAACGTTAATGATTTGTTACAATACCTCTCCCCAAAAATATTCCCCAAAAGTCTGAGCAAAAGCCCCCTAGATTCTAAGTATTTTAAACTCAATAATACTTAGGTCTAGGAATGAAAACTCACAAATATAATCAAGATAGAGTACCTTGAACAACGAATGATCTTGATTTTCTCAATGTGTGATGTCAACACCTGGAGCCGCCACCTCGAATCTGCCACAAAAACCCTATGAAAATCAACTAGAAAATCAACCCCTGCGGCTCAAGAAACCTTAAATCCCGAAACTACGAAAATTCTTTTAGGACTCACAAAATATTTTTTAAGACGATTATCGACCGTCACGAAATATTCTTTTCGTGACGTTTAAAAAACGTCACGAAAGGATGTCACGTGACATTTCCTCCCTGTTCAAGGTCTTTCCGTGACCTTGTATAACCGTCACGAAATCATTTTTCATGACGTTTTATAAACGTCGTGGAAGTCCATGTCTTTCATGACGGTAATTAATCATCACGTGTGCTAATTTTTGTGACATTTTTTAAACGTCTCGTATACCTTTCGTGATGGGCGTATACATGATGGCGTTAAAAACGTCACAAAAAATTTTTGTGAAGTTAAAAAAACGTCACGATAAACCGAATTTCTACTAGTGTACCCTGAACAATTAATGATCTTGATTTTCCCAATGTATGATGCCAACACCCGGATCCGCCACCTCGAATCTGCCACAAAAACCCTATGAAAATCAACTAGAAAATCAAACCCCGCGACTCAAGAAACCCTAAATCCCGAAACTATGAATTTATATACATCCTCACGGCGCCATGGCGCTACGGGCAGACAAAACCCGCCCGCGCCCCATCAGAACAGCACTGCCTAACTGGCCTGCAGCCCCGCTTCACTTGTTTTTCCATCCCTGCTTAGTCCCTACTCAATCCTAGCTCGTTCCAACGATGCTTTGGCTCCATCAATCTCAACCGTTAACTCAAAAAAGAAAAAAAAATTATTGAAAAACTTTAGTGCGTTGTGTTTATTGAAATCTTTTAAATTATTTATTGGAGAAATACCTGATTATATTGTATTATGCTTATCTTCATGAAATGTTTGACCAAAAATGTAAAGATAAAAAATTATTTTTAAAAAGTAATAAACGGTTAATTTTTTAATAGTAGTCAGCACAGAAACAGTAAATAGGTAAAGTGAAAATTGTCCTCCTATTTATTGTTTGTCACATCAGAAACGTATTAAAAATGACGTGGATACATTTCTTTTATTTATTGTGCGAAGAAGAGAAAACGTGGATACTCAAATTTTACGATAGAGAGAGAGAGAAAGACAAGACAGATTTTGATATTTATTAGGTTGGGTTGTTCCAGCTAGATCATGTCTGTTAATTGGTTACAATCATCAGATTTTGTTTACTTTTGACTCGGATTGATTCTCTTAGGTCTCCCCATTATCATTCTCATTGTTTCTACCTCTCTCTTCATTATCATTTGCTTGTGTTCCTCCCTCTCTCTCCATTATCTCTCTCTCTCTCCAATTCCATAAATGGGATTGGGAAATGAATGAGAATCCCATCAAAGAAATTTTGGCTTTTTAGAGGAAAAATATAATAAAAAATTTGTGGAGGAAATATGGTCAACACGCAACGAAATTGTTGGAGTCAATTCAAATCCTTTCCTTCCATTCAACCTCAAAATACATCAATATCAAGATATATATATATATATATATATATATATATATATATATATATTTGTTAGTGTGCTAAATATCTGCAACTTTCTTTAAAACTCACTGTACGAGGGAGTTAAATCTCAGCTTAAAATTTTAATTTTATCATATGAATAATTCTATTTATTTTATAACAATCAAAAGTTTTATTAAGAATCAATCACCCTGAGCCTAATTATCAACCAAAGATGAAAAGTTGTTTTCCCACATGAGAAAGATCAGCTCCTTAAACTTGTTCCGTATTAAATTTTAATTTAATTACAGTCTTTAACTTGACCAAGTACTTTTTATTTAGTTATGATCTTTTAACGTGTCGTTTTTTTTATATTTTTTAATTTTGCAAAAAAGTGCGACTATATATGAGTGTTTAGCTAGTTCGATAAGACTATTTTTGTAGTTATGATTTATTTAGGGGTGCATTTAAAGTTTCGTAACATGTTTTGATTAGCTATGCTAGAAGAACTAATAGCTAGCCTTTTCGCCACACCAAAACGAAGATTAATGCTATTGGTGAACTATAATTTTTCAAAAGAATAAAATAAAAATTGAAGTAGTTGAATATAAATTTCACTAGTTAAATAGACAAAAGAAAATGGATTCGTATTCAAGTAATTTAGGTACTAATTTCATGTTTAAGGTTCTGAAATTACAAATTTATTATTAAAGTTGACACACTTAAGTCAAATATAAAAATAAAAATAAGAATGGTTAAGTTATAAATTTGACCCCTCAACTTTTCTGGGTTGTATCTAGTATGTCTCTTAATTTTAAAAATTATGTAATAAGTCCCTAAACTTTCAATGTTGTATTTAATAGGTTTCTACTTTTAAAACTTGTCGAGTAGTAAAAATTTTGTGTCGGATAGATCCTAGACCTATTATACATTTCTTTTTAAAATTTCACAAAATTAAATTTTGTATCTAATAGGTCTTGACCCTTCAACTTTTTGACCATTTAAGTCTTTGAATTCTAGAAAATATTTAACAGGCTAGAGAAGTTCAACGATATATTAGACGACAATATTTTAAAGTTCATGAACTGATTATAAACCTATTAGACACTCTTGAAAGTCTAGAGACTAGTAGACGCAACTCTTTGAAAATTGCACAACACAAAAAATATATAAAAAATTGAACAAATTAAATCCTTTTTATCTCATGCAAACATTGTGAATGTACAACTACAACAGGTTTAGATTATTCTAGAACAAACCTTGAAATTTCTCTCTCTCTCTCTACAATTTGAGGGAATGTTTTTGACTTTGGGTTGAAATGATTGCCCTAAAGGTGAGAGACATATATGCATGTAGACACTAGTGAGATTTGACCAAATTGCAATCTCATCTCTCCAACACACAAAAAACACACATACAGTCAACGTTTCCTTTCCCCAAATCATGCAACCTTTGACATTACATACACACACCCATGCATCTCTTCCATTTTTTTCAACTCTTGGGGAGAAAAAAAAAAAGAAATATGGATTAATTTAATTAAAGTTATTTAATTCAATTGAACTAACCATGTTAAAGTTAAATGTAATAGAGAACTTTTCGATTTGTCTCAATTTTAGTTCTTGAAATTTTAAAATATATATTTTTTTCTTTAAAGTTTTAGAAATTAATCATTATAATAGTCACTGTTGTTATCTTATTATCCATTGTTGATATCAACATTGAAGTTAATATAGGTTGATTGAACGATGATATTTGGTTAAAATAGATATTGATGAAGTTTAAGAATCAAAATAGAAACTTGAGGTTTAATAACTAAAATGATAATTATTATGAACGTATTCGAGAAAGATTGTTAATTGAAATTTAGGAGGCCAAAGAATAATTTATAGGTATATATATATATTTATATATATGTATTTGGTTTGAAGATGGAAAATGGGATTTCCATAAGCATTAGTGAGGTTGCTACCACTTGTACTCATAAAGGCATGAAATTAGAATCCAAAGCAATAACATCCACTTTCTTATTTCCCCTTTGACCTCCACTAATACCCTAAATTTAGCATCATCACAATGGCAAACCATTTTGCACTAATTTTAGTGGAAACTACAACTCTCTCTCTCTTAGCCATGTACTTTAATTTTTTAACTTTTAATTTTAAATTATTGATATTTTTTTACTTTTTAACATTAAATACAAGGAGGATGGAGGATTCGAACTCATGACTTCTTGATCAAAGACAATTGTCAATTATTGCTAAGCTAAGCTTATGTTGACACATATTTTAACATTATTACAAACGTGTTCAATTGACTTCAAATAATTTTGTATGTTCCATAGAATTGAAGGGAGTTTAAGAGTTCCAATAGGGTTCCACACAATCATTGTCGGTGGAGAAATTCTAAAAAGGTGTTATCAACTAGCTCCTAGCCCTAAAGGTCATTTAAGGCTCAACTTGATGGAATAAATTTAAAAGTTTTAATAACTCTATTTGAAAAAGGAAAAAAAACAATAAGGTTTATAAGATAACAGTCAACCTGAGCTTAGCTCGATAGGTTAAGATGCCTATCTCCAATTAGAAAGTTGTAAGTTTGAATCTTCACTCTATACATTGTATTAAAAAAAAAATAAGAAAAAAACTAAAGTTTTTAATTTTTATTTTAAATAACTATTTGGTGGGTGGATCTAAAAGTCCAATCCAAATGTCATAAGGAACAATCCATATGAGTTGATCTAAACTCGATCCGAACTTTGATATAATCAACCACGTCTAAGACCATAGCCTTTAAGATGTATCATCAATCTAATCCAAGCTTAAATAGTACTTTAGATCCATGGGACCTTTCCCAAGCCCAACCTACTTTTGTTCTTGGCCAACCCTAATGATGACATTTAAACAGCACAACTAATAAGCTTGAGTTAGTTTTGTTATTTTCATTAAACAAGTATTTAAGAATAAGTGGTCTTGTTGGAGGATATACTAGAACATGGAGGCCTAAGAGTTCGCCTCGTAAACAAGAGGGCTAGATGTTTGGGAGTTAAGGCACTCCAGAAAATTTTTCCTTTCACAGTTATATCCAGATAATCAAAGTCAATCACACAACAATATATAAGAAGTTAAGGGAAAGTAGAAAACGACACAAAAATTTATACTGGTTCACTCCAACAGTTTATGAGCTACGTTCAGTCTTCCGTTCAGATGCGGGTTCCACTAAAATTGAGATTGGATACAGGCGCTCTAATATCTCTCAAGATATTTACTCTCTAGAGGTCCCAACAAAAGCCTCATAGTATTTAAACACAATATACTTAGATACATGAATGAAAAGCACTCATAGAATAATCAATATCTAAATTACCCCAAAACAACGATCTCGACTGACCCTTTCTATGCTGCCAATACCCGAGTTGCTGCCTCTGATTTGCTGCCAAAATCTCCCTCTGCCAAAAATGTGTTATAATGCCACGACTTACCTAAAAACGAAACCAAAAAGAATCCTTATATATTCGGCGCGCTACGGATCCTGTTGCATCAAAATTAAGATTGCGTGCCCCCTTTTTTTCTTTGATTTCGTTGCAACAACCTAGCGTTGTCCCTAGCCACGCAGCCTGAATGGCCCTGCAGCGCCTCTCTTCATTTTTTCATTCCTTTGATATCCCGACTCACCCCTGCCTCGTTCTGATGTATCGATTTAGCTCCACCAATTCTAACACTAGACATTGATAGGGTGTTTGCCAAATACACTCAAGTTAGTCAAGCCTATATTTTGGTGGTAAGGTTTCGATATAGTCAGAGAACCTCCACTTCTATTACGTGGCTTGTATGTAGGGATGAGTTAGGGTTTGGTCGCCAAGCGATGCTTTGCGAGTGACCTAGTTATGACAAGTCACTCCGCCTAGTGCTAATAAGTTTCACATGGGTCATAAATAAGAAGGTTATATTTGTATTTTAGTTGAACATGTGGGGTAGGGATTCAAACCTCCAACATTTTGATTGAGGATATATACCTTAACCAGTTAAGCTATGTTCAGATTAGCAAGGATATGCAATTTATAAATATATGATACTTAGATACAATATTTCTATATAAGTGTTAGTTTTTCTAGTTCAACAATGTGGAGTGGGGAATTGAACCTTCAAACTTAGAATATCTAATAAATGACTAAAACGCTCATTTATGTTCTGATATACAAAGAATATTTGTTTTCATAATATTCACTCATTACACAAACTAAGGTATTAAAGATCACATAATAATGAGGGACCTATGGAGTTCTAAAAACGAGATCCGACCAAGATTGAGGAGCTAAAAAAGAACCATCATTTTGAGAAGGCATGTTAATTAATATCTCATATTAAAAAGACAAGAAACCTAATAAAGATTTATCATATACATGAGTTACTCATCTTCGAGTCAATTGATTTTGAGATGAAACCATAAATATTGATATATATATTAATCGATAATAATAACATTTTAGATATACTCTGAAAACAAAAATGAGATAAGATTGAGGAGAAAGAAAAACATGATATTATCAATAATGAAGACAAAGAAGGAGCTAGTTGATGACATGTGTGCAATACACATTGTAAATTAAATATAAAAGCTAGGTGTTTCTACTTTGAGAGGGGAAAAAAAAGTTAATGGGACAGAAAACTGTGGACTTTACAAGAGATTTTTCCTCTCAACATGTGATTGAAAGCTTTTTTTAGGTATCTTTTTGGGAAAGGCTTTGTATGTGCTTTCATATGGTTTGCTTTTGCATTCTCATTTTTGGAATCGAAATAGCACTGGTCTTCATGGCACAGTGAAATTCAGTTGGGTTTGGCACATTAATTATCTTTCTTCTATTTTCAAATATATAAAGGCTCTAACATTCTAGTTTTGATTTTCTGTTTTTTGAAAATTAAGTTTTTTTTTGTTCACATTTGTTTGATTTGTTTTCACTTCTCTTTATTTGAATAGCCAAATAAAAAAACAAACAAACAAATTTTTTAAAACTACTTTTAATTTTTAGATAGAAATTGTGTTTAGTAGTAGATTTTATAATAAATAATATATAATTTATATATTAACTATTTGATTGAAATAATTAAAATTAAATTAAAATTTTTGTTTTATTATGAAATTAAGAAGTATGCATTTCAATATCAATAGCAAAAAAAATTAATACATTTATTTGTTTAATTTCTTTTGGTTAAGTCAAGTGCCAAGTCAGGGTAGTGCATTAAGGAGCAGTAACTATCGCATCAGCTAGAGCTGCATTAGGGTAGGTCTGGTTCTTGAGAAAACAGATATATATTATTAGCGAGTATCATCGTACAATAGAGAACTCGAGTCTCTTGCTCCTATTAAGCTTAGCCTTAGTAGAAGTGGGTAGCGGTACTAGGAGCGCTCATCTCCAGCTCTGTTTCCAGCCTTGAATTTCATATACCATCCCCGTATGCGGCAGCGCCTCTTGAGCTGCCACCATTTGTTGATTGGGGACCTCCGGCAACGCTGCACCTCTTCGAACATGAATAGGAGCAGGCAATGGAATTGTATCACAATCAGAATCTGTTGAATAGGCATAATAGCCCGTCTTAGCCACTTGATTTTGAAGGAGCAAGCTGGGCTGCTGAAAATCCGAAGATGAATGTTGTTGTAACGTGTCACTCTAGGTTGCTGCTGCTGAGATGCGAAGGACCGCTATAGAGCCTCGTGCTACTGCTACTACTTTTGCACCTGCTTCTCCTATTATAGTGGAATTAACTCCTACACCCGAAACTCTTCTTTACTGCATTTCTTCCTCTTCTGCAGTAAGCAATGATCATCTTAAGATCGATCTGTCTTGAAGTGGTCAAGGAGGAGTAGGAGCTAGCCTGCCTTTTTTTAGTTGAGTAGGGGCGGAATCGAAGCGGAACGCTACAGGTGTGGGAGCGATTCCAGGTCAGGGAAGGCTAAGTAAGTAAGTGTTATCAATGGTTTATTTAAATTTTGTTCATTTCTTACCATGCTAACTAAATTTATTTAATAATTACCATTAAAATTTTCATTAAACTTAACTTCCTTTTTTTATTTTTTACATACCCAAGACATTTGAATAAAAAGTTAACCCATTTTAAATAATAAATATTTAAAATTTATTAACTTCTACCCAAACTAACCAAAATAGCTAAATTCATTCATGGTATAAAATACATTTTTTAATTGATTGTGCTAATTAATTTGACATTTACATTACACTAGTAAAAATAGTTTGATAAAATTATGGATTTAGAGAAATTAACTTGATAGATTGTATGATGTGGGTTGAGTTTTAAATTTAAAATAAATCAGGTTAGATTATTTATATATATGCGATTAAAAATGTAATAATATCTATTTAGTAACTAATATTTTGAGTATAAATAATGTGTTTTTAATAGAATTATTAATCTAAATACTTTTTAAATATTATTATGTGAAATAAATAAATAATTAGTTTTGTTATTGAATTTTTTAAATATTTTTCGAAGTATGACTAAAGTGTATACATAAATTATTGCATATATTGTTTATATATATATATATATATATATATATTTACCATTATAATTTCATGAAGTTTATAATGGATATAAATTAAATGATTAGGTTGGTTTTTGTCAAAGTTGACATACAAATTTAAGAAAATTGAAGTAAGTTATCGTTATGATTTCAACGGATCGAATTAACTCGATTTGACTAATTTCTTCATTTTTCAATTTTAACTTTCACTTTTAAAGTTTACGATTAAAATTTTTTTGCCGATATATGAATTAATAATTTATTACTTGCAATTTTAATTAAATTCATTTACTTATTTATTATTAAAATTTTAATTAATTAATTTTATTATTCTTCTAATATACTTTATTGAAAAGTTAATGCATTTTAGAAGAGAGATGAAAGATAAAATATGCAATGTAGCAATTCAAAAGAGTAATGATAAAATATTGTAGCAATTTGGAAAGTAGTAATAAAGTATCGTAGCAAGCTAGGGTAGAATATTATTTACTGTAGAAACCTATGGTATAATAGTATTGTTGGGTTTGTGTGCCCTTAGCTCGTGTATTTTTAATTAATAAACAAATTTTTATTGAAAAATTTGTTTATTTGCATTACTCGTATTTCAATAAACTAAAATCCAAGGTTATTTAATGAAAATGAAACAGTATATAATTAATATACAGTGTATATAATAAATATACAGTATATATGGATAATGTTTCAGTAATAACCTAAATGGTCTATAGTACATGAATAATGGTGGATACCTTATCATGGTGACACTATGATTTTCTAGAGACCGAATTCTCATTTTCCATCAAAACACTCCGCCTCGAATTAGTACTCATCCTACACAAAAATTAAGGATGAGCAGTATCTCGAAAAATATTCTAACAATTTTTAAAATATTAACAAGAATTTACATAATATTATATAATAATGCTCTAAAATTCTAAACAATATATTTTTTCGGCAGTAAAGAACACAGATTATACAATAAAGAGAAGACCAACCTCTACTAACAATTGTTATTATTTTATATAAATTTCATGATCAATTTTACTCTTTAATAAATTCTTTACAACGTAAAATTAGAATTTGTAAATGCTAATTATAAGGTGAATATGTAAAGAAACGTTTTAATGAATTTCTAATAATACTCCGACAATTAAACAGTAATGGGATGATGAAAATGGACACAATATTTATAATGGTTTAATCCCAAAAAGGACCTACATCCACTTTGCAAAGATTAATATCTCAAAAAGGACCTACATCCACTTTGCAAAGATTAATATCCCTACGACTCTATTTTATTAACAACGGAGATCAATATACACCTACACAATAGGCATACATAACAGAAACATAATCGAAATACTAAATAAGAGAGTCAAGATCTACGATTCAAGAAAGCTTCTACTCAAAGTCTTGAAGGGATTTGAGGAGCAATCTCAAACAGATGTAAATTTGTCCAAGAATAGTTAAGAACCTAAAAAATAGAGAGATACAACCTCAACACTTCAATCTACGTCGAATCCAAGTTCAGATTTGAACGGAATTGCCAAGAGAACCTCTCGATTGCACGACCCACTCTAGCAGCCGCGTCGTTTTCCGTTCAACGGGCAGCGGCAGCGTGCGACATCTTTAACCGTTGATTTGTTGCTCCAACGACGTTTGAAGTGTTGGGTTTGATGCCCTTAGCTCGTGTATTTGTAATTAATGAACAAATTATTTATTTATTGAATAAAGAGTTATTATTTCTTTGCATTATACATATTCCAATAAACTAAGATCCAAGGTTAATTAATGTAATTACTGGAACAGTATATAACTAATATACATTGTATATTTGATATATAGTGTATATATTTGATATACAGTATATAATAAATCTACAGTATATATTCGATATACAAGTGGATAATCTTTCAGTAATAACCTAAATGGTCTATAGTACATGGGTACCTTATCCTGGTAACACTATGGATACGACCTGCTTTGTAATAGTTACAAACGACTCTATCCAACTCGTTCATGTGAAAATATACGAGTGGGGGGTATTCCATACAATGAGTTTGTATAAGACCAAACCGCAAAATAATTAATCTTTAGTTATAACATCGTAAACTAACTAGATTAATATTTCATATGATGACCAGCTAACTCGATCTTAATCCTGAACGAGTTATGAACTTCTGCCTATAAGAGATCGTCCTTTGATTTGTATGGATGAGAGTGGTCTGAGTTGCTGACTCAACAATCCTACCATTTTGGGACGAGACCGAGTGCAGAAGCTGGGAACATAACTAAGTAAAATGAAATTCACTCATTCCCAACTTTAGGGTAAGTAGATGAGTGTTCCCTTAAATGATGACTCTGGGACTTGAACATAGGGCCTCACCATCTCATTGGCCTGATATATAGAGACTTCTGCTTAATGATCAGACCATAAACCGGTTGTCCATTAGAGAAACAGTGGTAGTTAAGGTGCAAGATGTAACTTTGAGACTTGAAATATTCTACAGTGAGAAGAGTACAATAAGTCAATCATATTTACCTTCGTTGGCTTTATTCTTTTCGGCAAGGTATTTCAGGCAATTACACTTTCAATGCCCATCCACATTGAAGTGAAACATTTTCCCTTGTCTGCAACCTTAGTCTTGCCTTTCTTGGCAACGGCAGCAGCAGAGTCAGGTTTGGGTCCCTTACCAGTAATCTTCTTCTTCTTGAAAGTCTTACTTCCAGAACCAGAGGGCGTAGACTTAGTTACAGAGGTCGAACATCGGTGGAACCTTTTGGACGTGGTAACATTTCCCTCCCCTTCCTATCCCTTATTTTTCATAAGTGACTGGTAGGTCTGCAACTTGTTTAAGATAGCTTATTCATAATCGCATTACTATGCAATTGAAGGAAACTCTTCGGAAGAGATTCCAGAATGAAGTTGGCTTGACTCTGCTCGTTTATGACAGTCTCGTTCATCTCCGCCACATTGAAGTGGACCATCAGGTTGAGAACATGTTCTCGTACTGACGAGCCCTCCTTCATGCGGAAGTTATAAATAAACTTAAGGGCTTCCTGTCGAGCCTATGAGGACAATCTCATCCCACATCTCTCAATCTCACTATCTCAAGTAGTCATTCACTGACGTTCATTGCCATCGTTTGCCACCATTCGCATTTGTTCGTCGCCATTTGCATATGTCCACTATTATTCGCCTTTGTTTGCCTTCGTTTGTCGTCGTTCGCCTCTATTTGTCGTGTTCACTTCTATTCACCATCGTTCGTTTTTGTTTGTAGTCATTCGCCTCTATTCACCGTCATTTGCATATGTTCATTGCAGTTCGTCTCTCCCTGTTGTTCGCTGATGTCCCTTACAGTCTACCACTATTTGTTGTAGTTAGCCCGTAGTTCGTTCGTTTTTGTTTGTAGTCATTCGCCTCTATTCACCGCCATTTGCATATGTTCATTGCAGTTCATCTCTCCCTGTTGTCCGCTGATGTCCCTTACAGTCTACCACTATTTGTTGTAGTTAGCCCGTTGTTCTTACCGTCTGCCGCCATTCCCTCCTCTCTACAGCCATCCGTCGCCCATCCCATCCCAAGCCTTGTTTGAAAAGTAAGAATAGAATGTAAAGCAACCTGATAACCCAACCCATAAATAAATACCCTACATAGCAATCGGGTTAACAATCTGAAGGAATGTGGAAAACAAGGAGGAAGATCATGACGAAGAGGATGATTCGACTTTATCTTAGAAAACTATTGAGAAAGTTTTTGCACGTGACCAACAACTCAATTTTGATGAGTTGTCTGCGGAGGTGAAGAAATGGTTTTTAACGGCATGACATCAAGAGAGTTGAATGAGTGGTCTTCCTTCTTTCCCTGCATTTTGTATATTTACAAAAAAAAAAGTAAGTGTTGGTTTTAATATTGTTGGTTGGTTGTTGGTTTTAAATTTGGCATTGGTTATGGTTTTGTCTTTGATTTGGTTTGATTTTGGTGCGTTGGTGGTTGGTTTTGAATTTGATATTGGTTTTGGATTTGGTTTTGGGTTTGACATTGGTTTTATTTTTTTACTTTGGTTTAGTTTTGGTTTTAGAATTGGTTTTGGGTTTGGCATTGATTTTATTTTTGGTTTTGGTTTTAATTTTCGCTTTGGATTTGATGTTGGTTTTGGTTTTGGCATTGAGTTTGGTTTTGGTTTGGATTTTGAAATTGGTTTTGGTTTTGATTTTGGGATTGGTTTTGATATTGGTATAGGGATTGGATTGTCAATGGTTGATATTTGCAGGTATTGACATTGACAGCATTGGCATTAGTATCAGCATAAATAACGGTATTGTATCCACATATACGTTTATTTAGCAAACGTTTAATTAGTTTGAGATTTTGTGAATTTGGAAGGGAATGTTAGATTATATTATTAGATAATGTTTTTTGAATTATTATTAAATTATGTTATTTGAATTAGATATTGTTTAAATAATATTATTTGAATTATGATTAGAGATTATAGTAGTATAATTTTTTTTTAGCGATTATAGTAGTATAAATTAGTTATTAGGTTTGTATCAAAATTAATCAATTTACGAAGTCTTAGTCATTTATGTATTTGGTATCACAACCTTTGTGATTGATCGGTTAGGTTATTAACACACTCGACCTCCAACCTTTCAAAAGCTAAACGTCTGTACATAGAAGAAAAATCAATATTCGACATTCATTTTTTATCGTGTCAAGACAATAAGCGATCCAACACAAGAATTATGAAGATCTTTGGAGGCAAAATCATTTGGTGAAATGGATGTTGACAAAAAAATTCATAGTATTGTTCTTTCACACATGATGAAAAAAATTGTATCTTTTCATAAGTCATTGAAAGCAAAACAAAACTCGTCCTCTCAATAATCCTACAAATAAAGAATATGATCAAAATGATCAAAGTTATGATGGAGATAAGAGCATTTGAAATATAAATGATACATATCGCAAGAGTCCAAACTATACGATGCTCTTAGCTAGCATGAACTGTGAATGGCCAAAAAAAATTGAATTACATTATGACCTAATTCTTTTGTCAAGTGTATGTTCGGCAATTTAAAGAGAAAAAAATTCAGTCAATCAACAAAAAAATATATATATATATATAAAATATAAAATAAAATCAGTTTCAACAAAAAAGAACGAAAAAAAAAAGGTCCTTA
>NW_019104602.1:180457-194559 GCF_001995035.1 Momordica charantia
ATATGGGGATATATTTTATTTATGTGTATAGAAAATTGAAGTTCTAAATGTCTCATATTCTTAGTATTCCCGATTATATTCGTATATATAGGTATATATTGTATATGTGTATATATCTTATAGTTATATACAAGATATATATGCATATATATCCTATGGTAATGTAGAAAGGGTCCTCCAAAACTGAAGTTTTAAACGTCTCATGGATGAAGCGAAAAAAGTTCTTGATTTCGAGTTTGGGAGATTTTTGGACGAGATTTAGAGATATTTTGGGAGGTTATGATTTCAATTTTGGGGAATCTAGGGTTTTGTTTTTAATGTTTTGGTGTTTTAATTTGTTTTGGAAAGTATCATTAACCTAAAATTATGGGATCTAAATTATAACCTTCCAATTAATCAATTTTGCATATTAAAATGAATTTAAAATTAATTTGTAAATACAAGAGGCTATTTAAGTAATTTATATGATGGGTACCCTCTTAAATAGGGTTCATACATGACAAATGTGTAAATTCTATACATTTCATCCTTTTATGTAATTAGGATATTTAAATAGCTCATCAATGTACTAATTCCAATTCAAAACTCGTCATGATTTGGCCCAAAACTCAAATTAGGTCTAAAGGTCATGGCTGTGGATTAGTAATTGACTTAGGACTAAAATCTAAATAAATTTGAATCCGTGTGTTTGAGAGGGATGGTAGAATGGAGTGATTTTGAAAAAAGATGTTTAAATATAATTGACTTTTTAAAATCACTATCGAAGTGATACTTTAAAAATCAATTTAAAGTTATTTTTATTCTTTCTAAAATTCAGTTTTTTAATCTGTCAAACATGATCATTCAAAGAAATTTGATTTTGACATTAATAAAAGTGATTTTGGCATGATCCTAAAGATGATTGGACTTATGACCAGAATGAGGCCTGAGTCCAAAGGTTGCATTCAAAATCATTCAAACTCAAATCCACTAAAACTCATGGAAGAGAATTGGGGCTATAACTCAAACAGAGCCCAAGTCTTGGATCTAAAGTCATCGACCCACTAAAGCTCATGGAAAACTTTGTAATTTAGAAATCACTCCTTATTTTCAAGGTTCACAAGTTAGATAATTCATAAAATATTTCCAACAAATTTAAAACTCTCTAAATACCACAAGAGTTTTGAAGACTTAAAGGCACCTTAGAAATGAAGAAGACTTTGAAGATTCAAGACTCTTAAAACTAAAGACTTCAAAGACCAAAAGACTTGAATATTTTAAAGAGACTAAGTCACTACTTCAATACTAAAGGTGAGCAAAGAGATCCAAAAAATTGATCCAACCAATCAGAACCGACTGACAGTTCCTTGGTTTGTCTGTTCTGATTATTCAGAACCAACAAGACGATCATGCATTCCCAAATTCCGATCGACAATAATATACCTATTAATTGTCGGTTCCGGCCTTATGCGTTAGGTTTGAAACCAACCCCTCAACATGGAAGAGAATTTGAACTTGAATATAAACAAAAAAAAATGAAAAACAAGATAAATTGAAAAGAAATAATAAAAAAGATGGGAATAAATTGAAAATTGGAATTGAAAAACAAATAATATTATCGATTTTTCGACAAACCAACCAAATGAGCGTCGGTTTTTGGGCATCGACTCGGCCAAGAACCGATGCGGGTCCTTGTTGAATACAAGTAGATGACAAATGAATTAAAATGGTTGTGTTTTTGAGTTGGTGGTGAGGAGAGGAAGTTGATTTGACAGGACGAGGGAAATGAGACAGAGACATTTGAGCTGACCTTTCAAGCCCTAAAGAAACAATGGCCATTCCTCTGAAACCCTAACCCTAAACAAACAAAAACCTGTGTGGCAGAGAGCACTGATTCCCACATCTTTTTTCTCCCTATTGTAATGGGAAATGGGAATTGTGAATTGGGAGTGACCCTTCATTAAATTTAAAAAACACAGAGAAATGTCCCGTCCCGTCTGTGTCTCAGTTGAGGGAATGGCTCATTCCTTTTGCCCTCTCGTGCCTCTCTTGCCTTCGCACTGCACACTGTTAACTGCCACTTGTGGGGCTGAAACCACACACACATTTCTCCACTGCCAAGCTGCCTTTCTTCTAATTCCTTAAATGCGTGTTTCGCAAACTTAGACATGCTTGCAAAGTTCGAGGTTGATAAAATTAATTTCAAATTATTAATATTAGTGATATTTTATTCATTGTCTTTTATATTTTTATTTAATACAAAAACACGTGAGACTACAGATTCGAACTCACGAATGCGTGGAACGATTGGTTTACCCCTTATGTAACCGATGAATATTTTTGGTTTGTTGTCGTGTCAACAGAAAATTAATACCCTTGTGTTTGCCATACGTTTTTGTCAATTACGACTGGGCTAAACTCATGTTGGCCAAAACGTTTATTTAGAATTGACAGTGTTTGTGTTCGGTTAAAATTTTAAAAATCAAGTGTTTTTTACCCATTAAAAACTTTTTAAAATTTTAGATAATCAAGAGTAGTTTGGGAAATTTTAAAATTGGATAAAACCCACCTAAAAGAGATTTTAGATCAAGGTTTCAAAGGACTATTTCGTCAATTTTATAAAAATATAAATGAAAATATTGATTTCAAGGAATATACATGGAAAATCATCCCAATCAAAAATTTATAAAACAATATTTAAATTAATAAATAAACATTTCATCATTTTCAAATGAGTTAAAAATTCTATTATTAATATAATGATATTTTATTTATAAATATGTATTATATTTT
This sequence comes from Momordica charantia, assembly GCF_001995035.1. Next base: position 183,230 of record NW_019104602.1, read on the forward strand.
GTCGATTCTTTTGCAATATAATAGAAATGTTGGTCCATTTTTTAAGTCAATAGTCGAACCATGAACAAATAAAAATGTTGATAGAAATATGAACGTTTGATGAAAATTTAAAAACTTATTTTAGTTAAACATTTAATTATTGATTTATCATGAGATGTTGTTCATTTATAAACCCTTTTTTTTCAAATTTCAGGGAGGGAGGGAGGATATTTTAGATAAACTTTCTCATCCCATTTTGCCATTTTTAAAATTCATTCATTATTCATTATTATTTTTAATTTCCTTTAATTAAATGAATATTGTTTTCTTTTTTAATTGGCAGTAGTGTTATAGAGGAAAATTTGTACTTTAATTTTGCATATTTTTATTTCTTTTTTCTATAGAACACTATCTTCGTTTAAGATTAAAACAAATATATATTATTTTAACTTTCCAATGGGCTTCATCTCCAAATATTTGACAAGCATCTAAGTTTTATAATTGCAATTGTGTGAACAAATTGTATTTTTTTTCCTTCTCTTTTTCCTTTTTTAAGTGATATGATGGGCATATTTATCATTTGGAAATATAAAAATCTTTTTTTATTTTTCAGTTTCAAGTGGTGGCTTATGGAGAATAACTTGTAATTTTCTCTTTTACCCCATATTTAATTCTAATTTTTTATTTTTTAAATAAATGTTTTGAATATTTAAATTTTTAATTACATGTTATAGTTTTTTTTTTTWTTTTTTGAGAATAATATTACTTCGCAAAAAGGTAAGGTTTCACATAGGCGGGCCCCTCCTGAACTTTTTATAATACGTATTAGTATACACAATCACAGCCATCGTTACCAAAAGCATCTTGGCATAGTAGGCAGCAGCAGTCCAAGCCGCCCCGACACTTTGTGCAGTCTCCACACCCGTGTTCAATTCCTCTCTTTTCTATTCTTTTTCTTTTATATTTTCTTTACATAATATATCTTTTTTTTCTTTTATATTTTCTTTACATAATATATCTTTTTTTTCTTTTATATTTTCTTTACATAATATATCTTTTTTTTCTTTTATATTTTCTTTACCTAATATATCTTTTTTTCTATTATATTTTCTTTACATTATATATCTTTTTTTTCTTTTATATTTTCTTTACATAATATATCTTTTTTTTCTTTTATATTTTCTTTACATAATATATCTTTCCGTGATTTTTTTTTAGTATGTAAGGCATTACATGACTTTTTTAGTTAAAAAAGAAAATAAAATTTTGGTCAATATTACTTACTTTTCTTTACCATTTATACACTCTTGTTACAAGTAATTTTTTTTTCCTATAAATTATTATATCCATATGTATATATATAGTCATTTTCAAGATTTTAGACTGTTCTGATTTCCGGAAAAAAAAAGATTAGACTGTTTTATTTTAGTATAATTTTTTTCAATTTGAATTTTGTAAAGTCGAAATAAAGTTGATAATTTACGGCCGTTTTTGGTTTTTATTGTTTTTAGTTTTTGATTTTTGGCCTAGATAACCATTTTTCGTTTTTTGTTTTTAAAAAACAACAAACCAAATCATGTTTGGTAACCATTTTTAGTTTTGTGATTTTAAAAAGTTAGAAAATTGAAAATACATATTAGAGAAAGAAAATTTTATGTAGAGTAGAGATGATGTGGGTACGAGTGAGGATGCTCTCCCTCATTCTCGGGCTCGTGAAAATTTTTAGTCTCCGTCTCCACCTCGTTCTTGGGTCCGAGAGATGTTCTTGAGAAAAATTATCGGTTTTATAAATGTTTATAATTATTCTCAGAATTTAAATATAAAATAAGTGTGAAAATATATATTAATTATTTAAAAAATGGAATCGGGGACGGGATCGGGACGTGCACCTTCATTTTTGTGACCTGACCCTACGGAAATTTTTGTCTTCCCTAATGTAGAGACATGAAAATAGAGATGTAAATAAACTTTTGGAAGATAAATTTTAGAGAGATAAAAAAAATATTTAGGAAACAAATAGTGAAATAAAAGTTAACAAAGAGAAAAATTTCAGAGAAAAAAATAAAGTCGAGAGGAAAAAATATGTTAAAGAAAAAAAAAGAAATTATAAAGAAAGAGAAAAATTATAGTGGAAACAAATTTAGAGATAAAAACAAGATTCAAAATATAATTTTTATATAAAATAAATAAATATAAAGATAAATAAAAGTTACAGTGAAAGAAAATTGAATGAGAAAATAAAATATAATTTTTAGAAGAAAAATAGATTACGAAAAGATATAAAAGTTATAAATATGAAATTTTCGAGAGAAAAAAGTTAGGAAAAATATTAAATTTTTAGAGAGAGAAATGAAATTTGTCTGTTAGAAAAAAAAAACAAAAATACAGAAAATTTTGGAGAGACAAATAACAATAAATATTCAAAATATGAAAATTTTAGGGAGAAAAAAATAAAGTTTGGAGAGAGAAATTTAGAAATAAAAAATTTTAGAATGATAAATAAATTTTTTAGAGATAAATACGAGGAAGAAAAAAAGTTGAGTAATAGAAAAATGAGATTCTTAGAAACAAAAACCTGTTTTTGAAAACTACTTTTTTTTTTTGAATTTACGTAGAATTTCAAAATGGTTTTTGAAAAAAAAAAACAGAAAATTAAATTGATTATCAAACAACCCTATTTTTTAAAAAACCAAAAACAAAAACCAAATAGTTATCAAACGGGTTCTTAAAGATTAATTGTCAAAGCATTTAAATGTCACCTTATGAATTTCTTTAAATGTATCGCATGTTTTTTATTTAAATTTACTACTTTTACTATAAATATATAAAGGAAAAATTATTTATATAAATATATCAATTTGATTTATGTTAGTTAAAAATAAAAACAAAAAATTATCATATATAAATAATAAATATAATTTTATATTCATTAAAAATTATATAAATATGTCTATTTTTAAAAGTGAACACAAAATATTTAAGTCCTGATGTTTTAAAAGTAAGATTATTCTTCGACAACAAAAATGTTGCAGTCACCACATTTTTTCTTTTAAACTTTATGAATTATATATATATATATATCGTATTTTTTATTTAATTGTCACTGGCATTTTCAAAGTTTTTTTCTTTTTTTTTTGCATTTTACAAGTTGTAACGTTTTTTATATAAATTATTGTATCCAATATAAATATGTAAATATATATATATATATATATTAAAGTAAATTATCAAGTTTTCGAGATTTTATTATTATTCTTTTATATAATTTTTAATTTAAGTTTTACAGAGTCTAAATAAATGGATAATTTGGAGATTAATTATTTAAGTTACATTCTACCAAGCCCCCTAAACAAAAGTTGTGGATCCGTCACTGATTTCAAACCTATGATAAGGATTAGGGATATCTTAACTACTAAGAAAATAAAAGGAAAAAATAATTTTTACTAAATTTGACAATTGTATCAATTTTAATGGTAAACTTTCGATTCTATCCGGTTAAACTCTTAATTTGGACAATTATTGCAATTGTTACCTTTTGTTCAATTTCGGCTAATTCAACCACAAGTTTTCAACCAAGAGCAAGTCGAAAATCTGTTAATAGTTATTAATTTCAATAAAAATCAACTTGGCACAAAATTAAGTCTATCAATGTATAAGATCGACTATTGAATAACCGTGACAAAACTAATTTAAAAAAAAAAACTTTAATATCATTTTCTCTCATGTGTCATGAATTTCACACTAGATATATATTTTATAATTCATCAAATCCATGTGAGAAATTTTTTTAACGATTCTTCAAACAAAAGCTTATTAGAGGGTAAATTTTCCAACATTTTATTCAAGTTTAAGGTAAAATTGCAGCGCTTGTCCAAGTTAAAGGTGCAATTAGGATGAAATTGAAAGTTTATATTAAAAATTGATACAAAGCGTAGATGGAACAACCAAGACACAGGAGTCTGACCAGGATTTGGAATTCGGACTTGGCACCTAGAGGCTTAACTTTGAAGTTCTTATGGTTGAGCCATCGAAAAGGAACATACAAGTATAGGTAGTAACCGAGCAAAATAGAGATCTTATGAGAAAATGCAAAAGTTAATACTGCAAGACAAAATCTTGATAATTTATTGTTGCCGGAAGCATGTACAAATATCAAAAAGATAAGATGTCCATTTTGGAGACTTTTGCACATAGACTATTCTGAAAGGAAATTAACCTAAAGATAAGGAGATAGATGGGAGATAATTGATCTCATTTGTAAGCTGTACAACATCTATTTAAAAGGAAAGAAAGATAGACAAATAGGAGAATAATTATAGAGATATTTATTTAAATAGTAGGCGTGATTCTTGGATGCATTGATGGCCATTTTTGATTTGCTGCTGTAGACCGTATGGGAATGACTTGTTGATTTTCTGCTAATTTATTTGTGGTCTTCTGCTGCTGTATGGTGTAATTTGTTCATCCTCCATACAACTGGAGTGGGATGTATGTTGAACTCCAAGTTTGCCTCTACGATTTTGGAAGTGAGTTTTTGCCAAAGATTTGGTGAATATGTCAGCCAATTGGTTTATGGAGGGAACAAATCTTGTAACCAAGGTTCCTAAAGCAACTTTTTCTCGAACAAAATGGTAATCGAGTTTCATGTGTTTAGTTCTAGCATAGAATATTGGGTCAATGGACATGCCAAGGGCGCTCATGTTGTCACAAAATAACTAGGTGCTTAAGGGAGGAGTTGAATTCCAATATCTCGAAGTAGAAAGGTGATCCAAGTGAGTTCTGCAGTTGTGGTTGCCATAGCGTTGTATTCAACCTCAGAACTTGATCTTGAAATTGTTCGTTACTTCTTCGATGTCCAAGATATGCAATTCGAGCCAAGAAACACACAATAGTCAATTGTGCTTCTTCGAGGGTCGAGACATCATCCCCAATCTGCATCACAAAAGGCGTAAACATTTAGAGAGTTATGTTTGTAAAAAGTTATACTAAGTTTGAGAGTTCCTTTGATGTAACGAAGTATTCGTTTGACAACTCTTAGATCTTTCATGGTGGAATTTTGCATCTTCTGACACACTTTATTCACTGCATGCACAATATCAGGTCTAGTTAACGTGAGGTATTTGAAAGATCTTACCAAACTTCTATAATTTGATGGATCCACTGGATCATAATCATCAAGAGAGAGGTTTATTGGCATAGCCATTGAGATGTTCGAATGAGATGCATCAAGCATTTTGACCTTTGAGAGGAGATCGGTAGAGTAATTTTCTTGTGATAAGATAATACCATTTGAGCATTTATGAACCTCTATTCCCAAGAAGTAATGCAGTTGACCTAAGTCCTTTACTGCAAATTCAACACTAAGTTTGGAGATTGAGGTTTGAATAGAGCAAGTGTTAGTGTCCGTGATAATAATATCATCAACATAAATTAGCATTAGAACAAGGAGTGAGTCCTCTTTTAAAATAAATAAGGAGGGATTAGATCTACTTCATATAAAACCAATGTGTAAAATAAGGAGGGATCACATCTACTACAAATTCAGCACTAAATTTGGGGCTTGTTTTAAGCCATACAAGGATTTATTTAGTTTACACACATATGAGGGAGTGTTAGGGAGTGTTAGGATCAGTATAACCTGGAGGTTGGGTCATGTAGACATTTTCTTTTAGAACTTCATGGAGAAAAGCATTCTTGATGTCCAGTTGTCTCAACCCCACTCAAAGATTACAGCAATAACAAGGACAAGACGAATGGTCGTAAGCTTGATTACTAGACTAAAAATTTTAATATAGTCAAGTCATTCTACTCGAGAATAACTCTGAGCCACTAAATGAGCTTTATACCTTTCAATTGATCCATCCTCCTTGAATTTGGTCGTAAAGATCCATCTAGAGCCAACTATATGTTGACATTTAAGGGCTTAGGGACAAGATCCCAAGTACGGTTTTTGTGAAGGGCCTCCATTTCTTCATCCATAGCATTCTTCCAATGTTGTATTTTCATTGTAGCTTTATAACTTTTTGGCCCTTTTGTATGTTGAGTACCAATGCATATGGTGTGTTTCTTTTTTGATTTCGAGCCTTGTATGTTCTAATGTAGAATAGGGTCAAGTGTTGGATTAAGAGCCAACTTCCTTCTGGTAACCATTTGATGTTCATGTGTTGGTTGGTGCTTTTCTGTAAGACTAATGGCCTCGTCTGTTTGTTGTTGTGGGATATATTGTCGTTTACTATTTCATGGCTACTTGAATTGCATGGATTGGATCGGTAACACTCACTTGTTGAATTGTTATGAGTACCTGCAGGTGATATAGATAAATCAATATGTAGTTGATTGCTAATATCAAGTAAATTAGACAAGTTTAAAGGGCGAGTAGGGAGCTCATTTTGTTCAGTAGCTAGCTGGATCTCGTGACTATCTTCTGCAACTTGAGAACACTCATTCAATTCTATATTTGAAGGGATATCCTCCCTGTCTTCTATGGTTTGAGATGTCTCCTCTGTGAGTTTGGAGTCAAGAGACTTGTTCCCTGGTTGCTGGTTTGTCTCATCTTCAAAGCTAAACATGTATTGTCTCCCATTTATTGGTTGATGTGGAGGAAATAACTCACTTTGTATGGTCTTATCCAACAACTGCATTGAGCAAGGTGATATCCAAACCTCTGTTTTTGCAAATTCGATAGCAACAAGAGAGTTTTTTATGGTTTGTGTGCTTTGTGGGTTATCTTGGCTAGAAGGTAAACATTCTTCATCAAAAACAACATGCCTAGAGATATAAACTTTATTAGTTTGGGGGTCAAGACATCTATAGCCTTTGTGAATAAGGCTATAGCCAATAAACACACATGGGTAAGTTTTTTTTATTCTTTCCATAGTACTTTAAGTAAGGAACACTTGCAACCGAAAACTTTGATGCTATCAAAACTAGGTTCCCTTTTAAAAAGATGTTTGAAGGGAGTTTGATATGCTAAACTGTCATTCAACATTCTATTTATTAGAAAGACCGCTGTTAAAAAAGTATCTACCAAATATCTTAGTGGCAGACAGGCTTGGAAAAGTAAAGTAGGAGCTGTCTCTACTATATGTTTATGCTCCCTCTCAGCTATCCAATTTTTGTTGAGGTGTGTGAGGACAAGCAAGTTTATGGCAAATCCCACCTTTCTCAAAATGAATTTTAAGACTAAAACTTGAAATTCTCCTCCTCCATCATTTTAGAAAACTTTTATTTTCCTTTGAAATTGATTTTCTACTCCGGCTTGAAACTTAATAAAACAGTAAAAAAGCATCTAATTTATTCTTTAAGGGATAAAGCCAAATATATCTAGAGAAATCATCTATAAAGCAAGCATAGTATTTAAAGCCTTGGCAAGTAGTAATAGAGCGGGACCCATAAATCACAATCAATCTTATCTAGAGGAAACTCACTAATTTTATTGTTTAAATCAAATGTAAGTTTTTGGCTTTTGCTCATTTAACATAGAGTACATATATTTTCTGTTGGAAATGACTAATTTGTCTTTAAAAGACTTAGTCTTCTAGCTATTTTTAAACTTGATAAATTTAGAGTATGCTATTTTTTAACTTTACTATTTTTAAACCACCAAAAATATTATACTGTTTCTATATAAATAAAGACTTGTTTTTGTTTTAGAATGGTGAAAGAAAACTTTTCTAAGCATGTTTATCGATTCCGTTCGGTCCCAGCGAGTGCACGCCTGAGTTCGAAGTTGTGTTAACCTTGGGAAGCACCGAGGTCGTGTCGAAATTGCTTTCAAGGCAGTAGCTTCGTCCTCGGCACAACAATGTTTTTATTTAATCTTACTATTTTTCCAACAATTTGAAAGCAAATTCGATAGATTATTGGTGTTTTCAATTTCAAGGTTTTATTGTTAAGTAACATTTGTAGAACTCGACAATTTGAGAAAGCCCAAAGAGCACTTCCCGGGTGGCATCTTCGGTTGCATCATTGAAAGCATACACAGTACAAACCACATCTTGTCTTGCCTAATGGAGGATCTTGTACCTAAATCCGATCCTTTCAAAAATCGGAAACTCGAATTGGTCGAGGTTCGTAGGTCGAGGTTCATCATGGGGTCATACCGCATTGTAGATTTGGACGGAACAAAATGCTGGTTGCTGGCATGTGTGATTCTGCAGATCCGTTGCACTATTCGTGAAGAAGATGCCACCTCTCGAGTCGTCTGAGCGGGCCTGCCCATGGATCGCCTTCAACCGTTCGGATATGAACGTGGGTCATCGTTTGCAGAGCAGATCTGCACGTGGGTCGCCTTCCATGGCACAGATCTGAACGTGAGTGGTGCATCCGGTTTGCTTGTGAATCTGTTCGGCGGTGTATTGTCGTCGTCGGCACAGACGGTTGGGGTCACCGGCGCCAACACCTACTCCCTCCCATGGGAGATCTGATCGAGTTGCTGCAGAAGTCGGATTCGTCAAGTTGGGCCTACTCGCGTGGACTATATGTCCATGGTTCATGGGCCATGGTTTTGCAGATCTCCATCGAGCGTTGGTAGGGTGCGCTATCGCACGTAGTGTCCACCATTCAAGAACCCTCCAACCACCGGAGCTCGGATCTGCTCGACGCTCTTCGTGGGTCACCATGGTGGGTCGCCATCAACTACTGTGCACTCACCGCTCATGGTGGAGCCACTGATCCACAGTCGCCGGAGGGAGTTATCGGTGAGAGAGGATCGATGGTGGTGGAGAACATTAGTGGCTGGAGAAAGAAAAATAAAAAGAGGAGGAAGAGAGCTGATGCGCAATAGAAAGAGAAAAAAGAAATAAGGGAGAATGGGACCTTCGGGTGTCCGGACGAAATAGCACTAGTAGAAAAGTGGTCTTCCATGACAGTTGTGAACTTAAAAAAGTTTAGAGAAAAAAAAAACTGTCATAAATTATGGGGGCACGTTTTTGGATGGAAAAAACGCAACTTTTCGGATTTTGTTTGTTTTATGACAGTTAAAAACTATCACGAAAACCGAATTTTCAATGACAGTAAAAAACTGTCACAAAATGGTTGAGGCAAGATTTTGGCAGGAAAAAACAGTGATCTACGAAAAATTCCATGTTTTATGACATTTCATAATTGTCAAGAAAAATAAAAAATTTCAAGTATTCCGTGACAGTTACCTAGACCATCTTGATAATCTATGACATACAAAAAGTGTCACAAATGATTTTGAGCGTGTTTCATTTCAGTCCGAAAAACTGCAGCTTTATGGATGATATTAATTATTTCTGGATTCTCCGATCGTATCGAGTATAGATTTATGATAAATAGTTTCCCCAAATACTTCATGAAATAAGTAGAAAATGGTATTTGGTACAATTGTATGCTTACCCTTCGTAATTGTGCCCTTCCTCTTTGGTCCCGAGTTTGAGCTCAGTGGATTTCTATTATTTCTTTCAATCTTCTATTATTATATTTTTACAAAAAAATACTTTTTACAAAAAAAATTAATTTAATTATATTTTCCATTTAAAATAAATAATATATATTTATTTCGTATCCACATTTCCTTGCATAAATTTAATTCATCATGAAACATAAAATATTATGATAAACATAAAATAATATAAGTTAATTCTAGTTTCACTAAGCATTTCGTAAAAAAAAATATTCATATTTAAATTATACCCTTATTTATTTTTATTGGAATGAAATGTAGTCAACTTAGTCGAATGGTTAAGAATTAATTTGAGTTTAAATTGGAACTAGTTAGGTTCATGAACCTTTAAATTTTTATAACATAAAATTTTGAATTTTAGATAGAAATTTTTTTAATTAAATCTTTGTTTTGAGAATTTGTTTTTTTATTAGATTCTTGTCTAAATTTTAAGAATATTAATACGAACTTTTTGAAATAAAATAGAAACAAGTCAATGAAATGAAAAATAAAAACTTAGTAGATATTTCTTTATATATATATATAATGATAACATATTTAGTTAGTTACTTATGTGAATTGAACGCTCAAGACCACTGAGACTTATGAACATACCAAACACCAACAAAATAAGCTGATTTTATGAAATGTTCAAGTATAATATTATATAGTAATCATTTTTCATTTTAGGTAATTACAATTAAAATAAATTAAATCAAACCATGCCATTTTGCGAACTTCTTCTTCCTTATCTGTCTTCGATGTTCTATTCAAAAAACCAAAAGTTCATTATCTTTCTCGCGCCATCGTTCTAGATCCGTTACATAGATGACGCAAATTCACATAATCGATCGTCAACACTACAAGAATTATGAGTTTTTTCCAATGTTTTTATTCTCGACACTGGGCAAACATTTTTTTCCCGACTAAAGAATAATAGTCGGGACTCTGCCGACTATTGACTAAAATAATCAGGAAAGGAATACATTTTCGACGCTTTTATTATCGACACTGGGTGAAGTTACTCTTACCGACGCTTTTGCCTAATAGTCCGGTAAAATTTTGTTTTTATATATTACCACTCCCGACGATTTTTAAAATAGTCAGAAGAGGTTTATATTCCCGACTATTTTATTATATAGTCGGACAAATTTTTCTTAATTTTTTTAAATTACCACTCCCGACTATTTTTAGAAAAAAAATTGAATAGTGGACTTTACACCAATATTTTAATAAATTATTGGGCGCTATTGTTTTTTATTTTTTTTAAATATTACAATTCCTGACTATTTTCGAAATAGTCAGGACATATTAATATTCCCGACCATTCTAAAATAGCATTGGTAATATATTTTTTTAAATATTACATCTGACTTTCCCAATTATTTTAGTATTTATCGGCAATATTGTTTTTTAAATATTATTATAAATAGTCGGGAGAAAAGTGAATCTAGCCGACGGTTCTATATAAGAGTTTGGAGATATGTTATTTATAAAAGTATACTTTGTTTTTAAATTAAAAACTATTTAAAAATTTTTAATTTTAAATAAACAGTCGGATGAAGGGATTTTAAAATCCCTAATACCCTTGTTCTTCTCCCCCAATTGAACTCTCGTCTTCATCTCCCTCTTTTTCAAAGCAGCCAACATTGTCGTTCTGCCATCCGTCGCTGTTGTTCTGTCGTCCGCCGTTTGCTGCCGTCGCTCTTTCGTCCACCGTCCATCGCCATCGCTCTGTCGTCGGCTGTCCAAGCTGGCTGATTACGCTTGTTTACATGCGTAAAAAGAAGGTTTTAGATGCTGTTTTTACTATGTTTTAACTTTGTTTCGGACTTTTTCTCGGTCGTTTGATTCCAATTCATGCAAAATTCATATATGATGGTTTGTGGTTGGCTTATATTGTATTTATGACATTTTAGGACCATTTGGGAGTGCAAATTAATCA
>NW_019104602.1:195859-208815 GCF_001995035.1 Momordica charantia
CTCCATCCATTTTATATTACTCTGACAGGTGTGCGCTTGCATCTATAGAATTGTTACCACGCTTAGTGCGTGCGTTCAGCATAACCCCAGTCACTGGCTGCCGTTCCACTCCCCATTCCTTCTTCCTCACTGCCACGAACAACCCCCCGCCCCCAACCTCCAAACCCAACTTCCTCCATTTCGCTTTTAAGGTACGTTTCTTTTAATTGCTTTCATATCTCATTTTGAAAATGTCGTTTGTCAGAAAAATGATTTCTATACTAACCAAGTGAACAAGTTTAGAAACTTGAATCAATGAGGCCATCATCACAAATTTGGGGTTTAGGTAGTTCCACTATTCATTTTTTTAGCTTGCACCTTTATTCTTTTTTTAGTCAACTGAAAGTTCTGTTCTTTGAAGGGGTTGCCCACATTTTGTTGGGAAAGAAACAAAGAAAAAGAGAAGCAATGATGAAGGTTGGGAAGACAAGAAACTAGAAAAAGTTAGATCATAGTTAAGGAACAAAGACGATAAAAGGTAAGGAAAGTGAGTGGGGAAGAAAAATGAGGCTTCTAATGTTGGGGAAGAGGATATTGAGAAAGATGATTTTACTTGAGAAACTTTGTTTTCTCCTAAGGAACAAGTTGAGAAGGATAAGGTGTCTCTTCTTTTTCCAAATCTCCTATTTGTTGAAAGATTGAGTCTGATTTTGTGTTTTAGCTTTTGGATTAAATGATGTTGTCATGTTGTCTATTTCATGGTTTCATTATTAATAGTTCATAGGGTTGAAGTATTTGAGAAGTGAGTTTGAACAATAAACAAACTATCTACGTATAGATACATTTTCTAAGATCATTTTTACATTAAGGAATGTGTCAGTAAGTACTCATTTTTATAGTAAGTCCCCCATTTATAAAAGCTAGGTGGAGAAGACATCAAGGTATTGTCCTTCATAATTTTATCTATTAAGAATGTTTATGGACTTTTCCATTCTTATGCTGTCGACAAGCTACTACTTATTTCAACAAGAAAGTTTTCTAATTAATTTTTCATCATGTTATTATTTCATTATATAGGCTTGGTGTAGCCGATGGCGAGGATTTAGATCTAAAGGTCTACCTAATATTGAAACTTTGACAACAAGACATGTAAGTGCTTTCATTCTTCTTAATTTAATAATTATTGATATGAGTTAATGTGTAATTGATTATTTTCCCATTTCATTTTTTATCTCTTTTTGGTGGACTGAATGCATAGATGTAATTATCATTTCATCTTAGTTCATAGAAGTTATGGTTTTTAAACATAGGCTAACTTTCACCTTAGCAATTTTTTTGTAAAAATATTTGCTACTAGTTTTATAACTCTAAAGCATCGGTTGTCTAGTATTGTTTCATTAATAAATGTTAGAGTTTACAAATCGTCTCATACATAAGGCTTCCTACTAAACTATCATATGGAACTGACTTCATTTCTTCAATTTCATCTTATGTTGAAGGACACTGACATGTTGATAGCTTAAATGTTGAGCTAATGTAGTTTTAATTGTCTTAGCAGACTCCAAATGGAAACGTTTTATCACCTTGTTCAAGTATTCAGCTTGTGATATAAACAATGAGCTTCTTGGACAACCTCTATGAAGCTCCATACTTAGAATTTTCTTGTCTTGGCCCAAGTCCTTCATCTCAAATTCACTTCTAAGTTTATATTTTATCTTCTCAGTCTCGCTTTTATCTTTAAAAGCTATCAAGATGTCATCGACATAGAGGAGGAGTAGAACAAAGACATCACTAGTAATAATTTTCTTATATACAAAACAATCATAAGAATTTTTCTTGAATCCCTTTGCTATATACACAAGGAAAGTGGGTGGGGAAGAAAAACAAAAACAAGTGTGTTTATTTGCGATATTTTAGAGAATATGAAATAGGAATAGGAATAAGAATAGGAAGGTTTCTATTTTTTCCATGTTAGTTTAGTTAAATTATACCTTATGAGAGTTGTCTAATTGTTAGACTAACCAAGTTAGATACTATATTTAGATATTTGCTAGCCTCCATATCTTTGCAAGTTTGTTTGTTTCTAGGAAACTTCTCCTTTTAATGACCATTATACGTCATGGTAGTTTCTTTATTGGGATGGTCCTCCACACGATGTGTTGAGATTTTCTCTACCTTTAAAAAGATTAGAGACTCGTACAAGCGCACACGGTCACAAGTAATACTCGGAAGTAATCCAAGGTCGAATCCTCAGGGACTTGTTGCTTTTCAAAATCAAGTAATGTAGTGAAATGGTTCAAATATGCAATTGTGATTTAGGAAGAAAAATGTGATGAGATGTTGTCGTTTGGGGTTTTAACTAACAAGCAATTTAATGAAACTCAACCTCCTTGTCTCCTACCTTAGTTTTGATGCAAAACATGGAAAACACACTATGTTACGAAAATGCACCAGGCGCAATTTCTGACTTTTCTTGGGATTTGAGTTCTACTCTTTCACTACCGTTTTTGGTTGCCCCAGAGGCTAGGGTAACCTATGAAGGGATGTGAATCCTGGAGTGGAAGCGGACCGTTGTTCGTGATATTTGGGTAACAAAATCAAAATGTGCAAGAAGGAAAAACAGGGGAAAAATTATTACCTTTGAAGAACGTTTCTTCAACTTTTTCCCAACGAACACCACCAAACAATCTTCCTTGCTATCCTCTTGGGTTTCGAGAACACGCTTGTGGGAGCGTTTCTTTGGAACGAGAGGGAGAGTTAGAGAGAGAGCTTGAGAGAGAATGGATGGGAGTTCTTTTTTTTTTTTTTTTGTTCTGTGACCATTGCAGAACTTTTCTACAATCCAAAAAGAATGAAGAAAAATGACGTGGGGTAACTCCCCACGTCATACTAACTCCCCACTCCCCTGCAGAGTTTAATAATTAATTATTAATCAAAGTTAATAATTAATAATAATAATTGATAAATATTAATTAATTAAAAAATAATATATTAAATAATTATTAATAATTAATTAATTAAATGTAATATTAAATAATTAACAATTAATTATTTAACATTTAATTAAATATCTAATATTCAATTAAACCATATTCTCTCTTATAATTTATAGTTCTAATGTATATCTTATGCACATTATCTTTAACCTATAGTTTTAATATGAATCTTATTCATATTAATTTTATTTGAATCTCACTCAAATAATTTCTCTCATGATATATAGTTTGAATTTAGAATTAACTATATATTATAATGTATCAATATACATATAATCCCTTAAGTAGTTTGAATAGTTCAAATTCTTCCAAAAACTTGATCCTCGTTTTACCCGTTATGAGCTAGCAAGGGGACCTAATGGACCTACAGATCAGAAGCTCCAACGATACAAGATTAATCGGTCAAACTCATTGACCGAGTTAATCAAGATTCGTTAACTACAGGTCATTCCACTAAAGACCCGCAGTTGCACTCTTCTCACTGCAGAATGTTTTCGTGTCCATAGATATACGACCATTAATGATGAGTCAATCCTTCACGAGTGTTCGTAACTCAAGTTGGGTCAAATTACCGTTTTACCCCTAAGTTACATCTTACTCCCCACTCAGTCTTATTCCCAAAATGGTAAGAATGTTGAGTCGGCAACTTGGGCCACTCTCACCCATATAGATCAAAGGACGAGCCCTCACGGGCAGGAGTCCATAACTCACTCAGGATTGAAAATGAGTTGTCTGGTCATCCTAAGAAACAGCAATCTATTAGTTAACGGTGTTACATCTAAAGATTGGATATTTCGTAGTCCGGTCTTATACAAACTCATTGTATAGGATACCCCCACTCGCATGTCTCCACAAGAACGACCTGGATCGAGTCGTCTGTAACCTTTACAAAGTGGGTCGTATCCATAATGTTGTCAGGATAAGGTACCCAACCTTATCCATATACTATAGACCCTTTAGGTTATTCACGGGACATTATCCACTTGTATATCAGGGTATATCAAATATATACCTCGTATATCAGGGGTATATCAATTATATACCCAGTATATCAAATATATACCTAGTACATATACTGTCCCGGTTACACTAAAATAACCTCGGATGTTTAGTTTATTGGATTTTGGACAATGCAATGCTATGAATTCAACAAAAATTTATTGAATAAAACTTTATTAAATATACATTTATTTTTACACAAAATACAAACTACGAGTTTAGGGCAACACACCCAACAACATCTCATATTGGTTTCCTATTATTTTACCTAACTCACCTTTCCCAAGGTTGGACTTTGGTGTATAAATCAAGTTCCCACCGGCCAAATGGAAAAAAGACGTAAAGAGAAGTTTTTAGAAACCAACCAAAAAAAGTGTCAGGCGCAATCTGGCAAAAATCCCGAGCGTGTTGAAAATCAAATTATTTGACTAAGGCATTCCACAAGGAGGTTGATAACTAATTTAGAACATAATTAAATGAAAGTAAATGCACAAAAATATAAAGAAGTATTTTTCATTGAATTTAAATGAATAAATAAGTCGTACAAGGAGTTCTAGCTTGACCATTTTCTCTCTCGAGAGTGAGGGGAGTTGAAACTCGCTAAAGAACTTTAAAAGAACAGAATGAACAAAGAATGGAAGCAAGAACCTGAATTAAAAGCAATACGGAAGGTAAAAGCGTGAAAAACAAAGAAATGAAAAACTAGAACATGAACATAAACCCTAAAAACGTGTTCTACAACTAAAGAGCATCTAAAAGAAAATGAAATGAAGCTTGGAAGGGATGATTTGCTGAGGGATAGATGACTTCCTTTTATAGCACCATAGGTTGGTTGAAACTCCCCTCCATTTTAGGTGGAAAAGGATTGAGATTCACCTAACCACCTCACCTGGACTTGGACTCACGGTTTTGAACATGTGGGAAATTTTCTCTTTGCCCTTCATTAATCAAAATGTGCGTTTTGACAAATTGCCCTCCAAAAATGTGTCGGGCGCAATTCTACAAAAACATATTTTCTTCCAACTTTGACTGCATTTATCTCATATTTTTCCTAAAGTACCATAATTTGATTTTTATGCAGAAATAATCTATGCATGTTCTACTTGAAGAATATGTGGTCCTTTTTTGGTAAATAATAATGGGAAATTGGTCAAAAACGTGGTCAAACAGGGCTACTGACACATGTTTCTACAGTAAAAAGTCAACCCTAACACGATGCATTTCATGGGATGATCTCCTGCTCTTGAAGTTTGACAACAAGTTTAATCATACTGTCTATATTTTGATGTACTTTGAATAAACCTTAAAATTAGTCTCGGCCTGTAGTTTTTATCTTGTCCTTAATATCATCAATAAATTGTTTACGTCATCAGTTAAAAGTTACCTAATATCAGGACAATGGACAAATCATGGATGAAAAAAAATAGATTGTCTGAGGATTATGAGTTAGGAGTCGAGTCATTCATTGAATTTGGGTTCCATCATGCAAATGGTTCTGAGGTTATACGTTGTCCCTGCTTGAAATGTGGAAACCGTATAGATAAGGATGTTGCAACCATTAAGAATCACTTTTACGAACACGGTATTGATCAGAGCTATAGGGTATGGTTTTGGCATGGTGAAGAACATGCACCTAGAACAGATGAGGATAGGTTGAATAGTGAGTTCAATAAGAATCACGAAGATGATTGACATGGCTCAGACTGTTTATGATGGAATTTCACATGTACCAAAATCGTTTGAAAATATGTTTGATAATGCTAAGAAACCATTATACCCTTGATGTAAAAAGTTCACGAAGTTGTCAGCTTTAGTAAGATTATACAACTTGAAAATACGATATTCATGGACCAATTCCAGTTTTTTAGAATTACTATCTGTAATTAGTGACCTCCTACTAGAATTGAATGAAATGCCGAAATCCATGTACGAGGCGAAAAAACATTGTGTTCTCTGGGCTTGAATTATGAGAAAATTGATGCATGTACTAATGATTTTTGCTTATATAGAAAGGAATATGCACGCATGAACTGATGTCCTTATTGTAGTTTGTCTAGGTGGAAATTAAATAAGGATACAACTAAAGAGAAATGAGTTACCACAAAGCAGCTGTGGTACTTTCCAATAATTCCAATATTCATTAGACTATTTAGGAGCTCCATTCATGCTAAGAATTTGACATGGCACAATACCGGTAGGAAACTAGATGGGATTTTGCGACATCCAGCTGACTCTCCCTCTTGGAGGTTAATAGATCACCTTTGGCCGAATTTTGGTTTGGAATCAAAAAATTTACATTTGGGCTTATCATCGGATGGTGTTAACTCATATGGGGATAGGAACAATAAATATAGTTGTTGGTCAGTGATAACTACAATATATAATCTTCCACCATGGTTGTGCATAAAGATGAAGTTCTTGATGTTGACCATGTTAATTTCAGGATCGAAACAACCAGGGTACGAGATAAATATATATCTAGCTCTGTTGATTAAGGACTTGAAACTTTTGTGGGAAGATGGAGTTTAGTGTTATGATGCGCACAAACAAGAATCGTTTGGTCATAGTAGAATTATTTGTTGTGTCATTTACCACCCCACAAAATTAGTTAGGCATTATGTTTTCATGTCTTCTCAAGGAATGGAGAATTTATATATATATAGTTTTGTTTCATTTTGGTGTGGAGAAAGAAAATAAAATACATGGGTACTAGTTGGAGGAGATCAAAATGATTGCTAAAGCAATAAATTGTATTGAATTGAATGAGAGAAAATGATGTACATATATATAGTGCAAAAGGTAGAAGGTGATCGTTCCCTTAATTTTATTATTTGGAGGGGAGGAAGCACTTAGTTTTCATTTCTTTTGTCCCTGCCTCAGTTTTAGTTTCTATTTTCTATCATTCTTTGCAAGTTAGCA
This sequence comes from Momordica charantia, assembly GCF_001995035.1. The sequence continues at coordinate 202,753 of NW_019104602.1, forward strand.
CCTTGGCACTAGTGGAGTGTGTTCAAACTTTTTTGTCTTTCATATTATTTCCTTTCATTACTTTTACTAATTGTGAAAGCTTGTTCTTGCAGTAAGAAATGTGTTAGATAATGTTTCAGTTTTGTTTGTGTTTGTTAAAGCTATGTTGTTTAGATTTGTGTGTTCATATCTTGTTTCTGGTTGTCTTTCTCTCTCGTTCTAGCTGCTTCTGTGGTCTCTTTTGTGAATATTGTGCCTTGATTTTAGGCTTGACTTGCTTATGTAAGATTGTTCAAGTAGCCAATTAAGAATTAATGTTTATATGTATCATGCATATAGTATAAATTTGTATCTATGATATCCAAAAATTTGTGTCTATGATATCCAAAAATTTGTGTCTAGGTGTAGTTTCTTATAGATAAGAGTCACATTCTTATCAATTGTAGACAAGCTTATGATTTTCGAAAATGTGTTTGTTGACAGTGTTGAAATTAGCTTAAAATGTGTTTGTTGTTTTTATACAAAGTTTAGTCAAAGGTCTGAAATATAATTTTTTTTTCTACTACGTTAACCTTTACAATGATTAGAAAAAAGGAAGTAAACTCAGTGTAAGAAGATTTGAAAGTTTAGGTTCTCCACTTTTGTGTATATTTGCCGAAGTTAGATTCGTGTTTTCTTAATTGTTTGTTTTGAATATGTTGTTCAGCATGTGGGAGCGAGGGTTGAAGGAAGCAGGATCGAGAGTTTCTATAATATGTTAGCTACATTTTGTAATTTGACATTTCACGTTTACACGGTATGAACTCTAACAACATATAATAGTAATATGTTAGGTACATTTGTTGTAGTTTGACCTTTCACAGATACTATTGTGAAATATTTGAGGTTTTTTCATTGCTTAGGTCTTCCAAGAAGAGCCTGGAGGACCATGGCGGGTAGCTACTTGGAATATTTAAAAGATGACTGTTGGGCCTTTTTTTTTTTGGTTGGGTTAGCAGTTACTTGGTATAGTTTGTTTATGTACAGGATTGATGGACTTGAAAACTCCTTCATTGATGTATATATAATTTACTCTATGTATACACTTTATATTTGTAAGTGGGTTGGCGTAGTAATGGATATATATGTTTTGTATGTAAAATACGTCACAATTAACAAGTACTAGGTACAACAATGGAAAGCGATTTTTAAAAACATTTCAAAATAAGTTTATATGAAAAGTTACATTTATAAATGTCAACAAAATAGGTTTTGTGACAAAAAAAAACATTCAAAACCGTTTCTTGACAATTAAATGTTGACATTATTAAGTATATCATGATAGTTTTAAATTGTCGTTGTAAACCGTTCCATGATATATATTGAATGTCATTGTTTAATGTTGCATGACATTTTTAAATTGTCATTATACAATTTTTCGTGATAGTTAAAACAGACAATATTGACTGTTAAAACTATCACTACAAAAGTTTTCATGACAATTATAAATAATCGTTTAAAAAAATTCATGTCAATCTTTAACTGTCGTTAAATACTAGTTCATCACAATGTATAAACTGTCGTCTTTAGGTATTTATTGACAAGAGAACAAAAGTATTTGATTGTTTTAGTGGCACTTATAAATTGTAATTAAATGACTTTATATGACATTTATTAATTGTGATGGAAAATCTATTCATGACAAAGTATAATTGTAGTTGTAAATATATTGATGATAATTTTTCAAATTTGTCATCTTCTCCTTTTTTTCGATGTCTTAATAGATGATAATTATATAATTGTCATGAATTATGTTAATGACAGATTTTAACTGTCGTTGAAGGCCGACTTTCTACCGGTGGAGGAACAACAAGTACATCATTAAGTTCAAGAATATCGTGATTAGTTTGAATTTTTCCTTGACCATGTGAACATTTGTCACAAAGAGCTAGCTTTTCCATACCTTTATAAGGATTTAGATTAGAGAGCTTACCTGCATCATCAGGAACATCAGTTGTAGCTCTAGAATTTGCATCAATTGTTGGATCTTCTTCCTCATTCAAGGTCATAGCAGCAAGGGTTTGTGATATTTTTTCAAATTGGTATGCGTGGTCAAAGCGATTCCAACGTTCAATGACAGTGTGGTTTGATTTTCCACAAATTTGGTAAATTACTGCCTTTTTTATTGATATTTTACTCCAGCTTCCTGTTCTTTGAATATAGTTACTACCCTTTGGTGGCTTGTGTTGTTGGATGTTCTACTTGGCTGGAATCCTCTACCCCTGGATGTAAAATGTCTTCCTCTTCCTCGATTGTTTCTTCCTCTTTGACAAAGAATGCTTGATTATAGTTTCAGCTGTCATGTTTGTCTTCCTCCTCTTCTAAAGATAGCATCTGTTCTTAAGAGCAAGTAATAATTGATTATAGAGGCGAGTAATAATTGATTATAAGTAGGATAAGGTGGTTTAGAAAGCATAGCTGTGCGAAAAATCTTTGTACTTGCTTTCCAATCCTCGAGCCAAATGGAATACTTTTGTCAAGGTTCCATGATCCCTGGATCTAACTTGTCTTTGTGCACGAGCTCTGATACCATGAGCCAAATAGAGATCTTATGAAAAATGCAAAAGCTGATATTGCAAGATAAAATCTTGATAATATAATTGTTGCCAGAAGCATGTACAAATATCAAAAGGATAAGATCTCCATTTTGGAGACTACTATTCTAAAAGGAAATTAACCTAAAGATAAGGAGATAAATGGGAGATAATTGATCCCATTTGCAAGTTGTACAACATCTATTTAAAAGGAAAGAAAGGTAGACAAATAGTAGAATAATTACAGAGATATTTATTTAAATAGTAGGCGTGGGGATTTTTTTTTTTTAATAATGCTTTATTTTAAACTTATTCTAAATATACAGCAATCTTCAAACTATTTCCAAGAATAATGCTTGGAAAATTAAAGATCGTCTCTTGAAGAGTTGACCTATGTCATTTCACACTTTTCGAGTTGCATGGCGCCTTGCTGGCGCCATGTGCGTATTTTTTTTTTTAATTCTGACATGTTGTCTCTTCAAGAGACGACATATGCCAAAATTAAATAAAAGTGTCACTTTGGTACAGTGGTTGTACAATTATTTTTTAATTTAGAGGTCTTGATTTCAAATCTACATTATATCACTTAGCATCTACTCTTATTAAAAAAATAAATTAAATAATTTATATTGCAATTATTTCTCTTTTAAATAAATGTATTTATTGACATTTTATTTTCTCGAATTAAACAACTACTCACTATAAAACATAAAATAATTACTATTAATGAAACAAGTGCTAATTCTAAAAAAAATAATTAATATTGTTTAAAAAATTAGAATAAAAGATGGATTTTATTTTACCATTAAAGTAAATGAAATAAATTATATTAATGTAGTAATTATATTATTTAATAAAAACACCTAATTATGCTTTTCTTAATAATATGTTTTTTAATAGTAATTATAATAGGTAATATTTATTTAAATTTGTTTAAAAGACAAAATAATTTAAATATAACATTATATTGAATAAAAAAAGTGATATTACGAAAATTTGAACCCAAGACCTCTAGAAAAAAAGTAAATGCAGTACCAAAGTGATAACTTTTGGCATATGTTGTCAAGAGATGATATGCTAGAGTTAAAAAAAAAAACACACACATATAGTGCCAGCAAGACGCCATGTAATTCGGAAACTGTGAAGTGGCATAGGTCGCCTATAATTTTCCAAACATTGAAATAGTTTGGGAGTTTGTATATATTTGGAATGAGTTTAAAATATAATATTATTAAAAATAAAAAAAAAACTCTGACTCTTGGATGCATTGATGTCAATTTTTTATTTTGTAGACAGTATGAGAATAACTTGCTGATTTTCTGCTAATTTATTTGTGGTCTTCTGCTGCTCTATGGTGTAATTGTTGTTTAGATTTTGCTGTTTTTGTTGGGTAACTATCAATTCTTTTAAGTCTTTCTTGACCCTACTTTCCATGATCTCAAGATCTCTCATTCGGATGTGGTGTCTTTCATCCATGTACTCCTCCTACTCGGACGTTACATTAGAGGTAAGTTTTGATTTTTCCCAAAAATAAATTTAGTTATTTACTTTTAAATATATCTATTGTTTATGCTGATTTCCGGGTTGATGCCACGTATGTACTATAGGAGTGCAACGTACATCTTAGTTTCTTAGCTCATAGTTCACATACATGCACATAAATACCTTTCATCGATGTGATGCTTTGTCGAATGCACTCCGATGTCTAAGTTAGAACTTAAGATGGGAGCAAATGAGCATGGAGCAAGTAGAGTAAAGATGCATGAATCTTAGTGAGAGTTCGCTTGAGAGTGTGCCGAATTTTCCTAAGGATCGGTGTAGCAATTTTTGCTTACCTAGATTGGGGTTTCATGGAGTTTTGGATTAGAGTTCTCACGGAGTTTTTGGGTATGGAGCAAGTAGAGTAAGGATGCAGGAATCTCAGTGAGCAGGGCCGACACGGTCGGTTTCAACATTTATTGGTTATATGGTTGCTAGCAGTGATAATACATTCTATCTGCATTGATTTTTTTTCCGTTACTCTTTTTTTTTTATCTAATAATAATGAAGGGGCTTTTTGTGTTCGGGCTTTCGAGTTGGATATCACCATATACTAGTGCTAGTGCGGGTTCAAGCCTCGATGGGAGAAGAATAGATCAAATAGAGCAGGCATCTCAGGGAGCGCAGGAATCTCAACGAGGTGTCGAGAGACTTGCTTCTACTTCTAACAACCAACCAATGTACAAGCATACTTGTGGCTCATCAAGCTTTTTCATTGGTGATTTAGACTCGATGGGCAATGCCATTGCATGGCTCCATGACATTCACAATCTAATTTGCATGCTCCTAGGGGCTAGGGCATAAAATATTCAATTTTCTTGTCAAGATAGAAATCCAACCATCTTCAATTTTCCCTTGGCTTTTGAGTCTTAGTGAGATTGATATCTCATCTAATGTAGTCATGTGGCTTTCTCCTCAAATATAGGCCAAGTGCTTTTCCTATTAATATAATTATTTCCTTTAAAAGAAAAAACTATTATTAGGCCTAAAATGGAAAAAATGTATAATAGATACTATTGGATACTTTTAAATTTAAGGAACTTAATAGATATAAAATTGAAAGTTTAGAGATCTGTTAGACACTTTTTAAAAGAGAAATTATACTATATGTCACGAAATAAATATGTATTTATAAAAATAGCATTATCTTTTTTCCCCGAAACTTTCACAAATATTAAAAAAAAAAACTTTATTTCACGTTAAAATTAATTTTTGCAAAGTACCAATTTTACCCCTTAACTTCTTTTCTAACTCCTCACGCCTCTCCCTCATCAATTTTAAACACTTTGAGTAGCTTGTCATTTCTCTCTATGTATTATTAGGAAGGCTAGGATGAAGGAAATAGGGAGAAAACTAAGATTAACTTTTCATTAATATCTTTTTCCATCAGTTTATTATTTTGAGTTAAAGTTTTCAATAAACATAAATTAATTTTGAATATCATGAAAGAATTGTTTTTAAAATTATAACGTTAATTTATTATTAACTATTATGTATTTTATTTCAATAATTTATAAACAATAGTTAGATACTGCCCGATCAACACCTATCTCAAATTTATCTCTCCAATAATTTGATGGCAGTTAGCCTAAGTTATCTGTGACATATGAGCACTTCAATATTTTCCATAATTTATTATCTTCATTTAAATAAATTATTGAATTGGAATTTGTAATTTATGTTTTTTATGGATTTTCTAAATTTGGGTAATGGTTCGGTACCTTTAGTTAAATAATTTATTATATAGTTTTTTCATAATTAATGAATCAATACTACTAACTTATCATTACTTTAACTGTTGCACCCTCGGGTGTTGGCGCAGTGGCAAGAGGCTTGAAGATCCAAGTTTGAGCCCTCCTATGTCCAGAAGTAAAAAGAAAAACGTTGTATGCTTAATTTAAATATCATAATTTATTGAAACGAGTAAAATTATTTATAGAAATTAAAAAACTTTTTTCTTTATATCAGTGAG
>NW_019104602.1:210220-226238 GCF_001995035.1 Momordica charantia
TAGGCGACGAACCCGGATTTTCGACTCCCAAAAGATGAAAAAGCAACGTAAATCCCCGGCACCAAACTGGGGCAAGAGCGACCATGATAACAGAAACTCTGAGCCGATAAGTCTCGACAAAGGCAAACCGATAGATCGGCCAGAGTCTTCGGAGAAGCGACACAACCGAAAGGAGGAGGGATTCGACCTCAAAGAACTACTGGATCAAGCCGACTCACCTCCTTCACCCTCATAACGATGCACTGGTTATCACTTTGAAAATAGCAAATGTGAAAGTACATCAAATTTTGGTGGATGGGGGCAGCTCGGCGGATATCATCTTCTGGACAGCCTATAAAGCTATGGATCTAGGAGAAAAGGTGCTTAAGAGCAGCCCAGCACCACTGGTAGGATTCGGAGGGGAACGGGTCATTCCTGAAGGAGGATAAAGTTGTCTGTAACGTTCGGAAGTGGGCCGAAGAGTGTCACCAAGATGGTGGACTTTTTGGTCGTTAAATACACATCCTCCTACAACGCAATATTGGGAAGACCGACAATGCATATGCTCAAAGCGATACCATCCACATATCACCAGTCCATGAAGTTCCCAACATCGGGTGGGGTAGGAGAGATTAAAGGAGAACAACGAGTGTCGCGGGAATGCTACTATACCTCAATGAGGAACAATAACAGGACTTCTACTAAGGGGGGCTGTTGACCTTTCCTTTCTTCCTTCAAATGTGGTTGTTGTTTCTCTACTTTTAGCAAGATTTCTAATTATTATTTCTTTTATTCAATAAAATGTCCACTTGTTTGGTTCTCTGTCAACTATATCTCTTAAATCCAAAACGAGATACCGACGACTTTGATAAAACACTTTGCCTCGTCTACAAACGTACTCTCAAAAGATATCGACAATACACTTGAGAGTAGGGGGCAATAGGTACCGACCACCGCTCCGACCACGGCTACTCAACGACGTAAGCTTGGTGAATCCAACTCTACACGGCGACGGTAAAACCAGCTATAGCCGAGCAGGCCGAGCAGGGCTCGGGATCGACCACTGCTCGGGTCTGACCACCACTCGATGTCAATCACGTGCGACGAGGCATGAATCTACTTTAATCGACACGTTTGGAAAGAATAATTAAACAATCTCAACACGGCCAAACCAGAAGTGGGTCGATTGACCTAGCACGGTTAAAACATGAGATGGAGTAAAAGGCCAAAAACAACAGCGGGTGTAAAACCGTTGGCTATGACCAACGAGTTAAAAATCAACGTCGAGCCTGAATAAAGCGACAGACCTCTCGGGAAAGGCAAGGTCGAGCCCTGGTTATCGACTTAATCCGACCACCCTTGATAGGGGAGAACTAGTGACGGGCCTGAATAAAGCGACAGACCTCTCGGGAAAGGCAAGGCCGAGCCCTGATCATCAACTTAATTCGACCACCCTTGACAGGGGAGAACCGGCTGAGGAGGTAGAATCTGTCCCTCTGATAGCCGAAGATCGACGGGTCAACATCGGAACCAAGTTGGGGAATGAGGAAAGAGAAAGTCTTATAAACTTCCTCAGAAGCAACGCCGATGTGTTCGCATGGTCACTGGAGGACATGCCGGGAATCGATCGAGGAGTTATGGTACATCGACTCAACGTTGACGAGAGCTGTAGAGCTCAGCGAATACGACATTCACTATAAGCCAAGAGCTGCCATGAAAGGGCAGGCTGTGGCAGATTTCATAGCGGAATTAACACCAACAGAACCTCAAGTATATAGTATCGACCCACAAGTGGTTGAGGAAGAGCAACTCTGAACACTCTACGTAGATGGGTCCTCAAATTTTCAAGGATGTGGGTCAGGACTCTTACTAATCTCTCCAGATAAAGAAAGATTCAAATATGCGCTGCGATTCAACTTTCATGCATCCAACAACGAAGCCGAGTATGAAGCTCTACTAGCAGGACTAAAAGTGGTCAGGTACGTTGGGGTCAGGAACATACTGATACTCAGTGATTCACAGCTGATTGTAGGTCAGGTGAGAGAGGAGTTCCAGGCTAGAGAACCGCGAATGGCGAAATACCTTTCACAGGTAAGAAACCAGCTCAAACAGTTCCCAAAATATGAGATTCGACAAATTCCACGTGCTCAAAACGTCAACGCCGATGCGTTAGCTCGACTAGCTGCAGCTTATGAAACCGACCTAGGCAGAACTGTACCGGTCGAGATTTTACCTGGGCCAAGCATAGAAGCTCAGGAAGCCATGGATATCGACGATCAAGGGCAATCAGAAGAAAACTGGAAGATCCCTTTGATCAAATATTTGAGACACGGGATCCTGCCTACTGAAAAGATAGAGGCCCAGCAGCTACAACGACGAGCGGCCAGATATGTGCTTAAAGACGACAATCTGTACAAAAGAGGCTACTCGTTGCCGCTTTTAAAATGTCTAACGCCCGATGAAGCCGACTACGTCATGAGAGAGATACATGAGGGTGTTTGTGGGAGCCATTCTGGAGCACGATCCCTAAGTCACAAAATAGTTCGACAAGGGTACTACTGGCGGACTATGCTGAATGACACGAAGCAATTCACCAAAAAATGCGACAAATGCCAACGATTTGCAACAGTACCTAGACAACCGTCAGAGCCTCTAACAAGCATAATGAGTCCTTGGCCCTTTGCTCAGTGGGGAATAGACCTTATAGGGCTTCTCCCACTAGGAAAGGGCCAGACCAAATTTGCAGTAGTGGCAGTCGATTATTTTACTAAATAGGCCGAAGCCAAGGCCCTAGTGACAATTACTAAGAAAAAGATCACTGACTTCATCTGGAAGAACATAATTTGCCGCTTCGGAATACCCTACACCATTATCAGTGATAATGGGAAGCAGTTCGACAATGCTGCCTTTCGAGAATTTTGCAGGGAGTTGGGCATTAAGCACATCTGTTCCTCGCCAGCACATCCGCAGGCTAATGGGCAAGTTGAAGCAGTCAACAAAATCATCAAAAGAACTCCGAAGACCAGATTAGAAAAGCTCAAAGGGTTGTGGGCAGAGGAACTTCCCAACGCGTTATGGGCCTATAGAACAACACCTTGTACTTCGATAGGAGAAACGCCATTTTCATTATCATTTGGCTCTGAAGCAGTAGTGCCAGTCGAAATTGGACTCCCCTCCCCAAGGGTAGAGCAGTTCAGTCTACTTGACAACAACGAATCCGTAAAGCTCAACCTCGACCTATTAGAAGAACATCGAGAAACAGCACGGCTACGAACGGCTGAATACAAAAATCGAATAGCTCGATACTACAACTCAAAGGTTAAGAAACGTGACTTTAAAGAAGGTGATCTGGTGTTAAGAAAGGTTATGCCCAGTACTAAAGATTCAACTAGCGGTGCGTTCGGGCCGACATGGGACGACCCATACAAAGTCACTAAAGTGGTGCGAATAGGCACTTATGCTTTAGAACACTAACGGGGGAAGGCCTTACTACATCCATGGCACGCCCAACACCTCAAAAGATACTACCACTAGTTCGACATATTTCTCGACATTTCTATGTTTCTCCATTATTTGGACCAACTAAGCTTATTGTAACTAAATCTTCGACAGGACGATCTTCCTGCTAATAAAGTATTCGACATTCGACGTGATACTTGAGTTTTTATGTTCATCCTGAAATAAGTTTCTCAAGCAGGGGGCATCATATGAATATCTACATATCTACGACCTGAATATCTACATATCTACGACCAATAAAGAAACTCAAAACTGGGACGGACTTAGAAGCACGCCGATAAGCTAAAAGCCAAATCAGTGAAACCAGGGAAAATAATCCCGAGGTGCTGAAAAAGGCACGCGTACAGGCCCAGCAAGGTTAAAACAGAAAACATGCAAGCCTAACCGATCAACGAAACCCGCGGGTAGAAAATCATATGGCAAAAGTCAAAATAGATTAAAAACCCGAGGGTGTTGATTTAACTTGGGGTAAAAAACCGGCAGAAGCCAAATATGTTAGAAACCTAAGGGTACCGACTAAACTCAGGGTATAAAAGCCATTGGCAAAAGCCAAGTGGATTAGAAACCCGAGAGTAAACCCTGAGGTATAAAACATGGGCAAAAGCCAAATAGGTTAGAAACCCAAAGGTATCGACATTAGTTCTGTTAAAGTTAGATCCCAAGGCCAAAAGTAAATGGTTTAAACTCAGATGAGAATAAAACCATGCTCAGGAGACTTTATTATGATCAACGAAAATTGGAAAAAACTTCCAATTCATGAATAGTATCGACAAGTTCAACGCACAAAACAGTGGCAGGAACCAAGCACTAAAATCCAAAATGGGATCAAAAGCTTTTGGTAGAAGCCCTGTGCTTAGCAACCTTCTCATTTTTAGCCACTGATATACGATGATCTCGTGGTAACGACAAGCCACAAGTACTCTCAAAACAAAGATCTTTACACAATTATTCGTCTTCTGTTTAGAAAGTGGGGGTCATTATTATGGAGAACAAAAATGACCCGAAACGGGATAAGGAGTTGAAATCTGAGATCATTGATTGGGGGAGACTGGCCCGTGACGTAACGGGCCGGCCCAAAGAGCGACCTAACGCTGGGGCAGAGAACGAGGAAAGCGACTGGCGGAGAACTAATCGGGCCGAGAGGGCTCGGTCCCGACCCCTGCTCGGTCCCGACCCCTGCTCGGTCCCGACCCCTTCTCGGTCCCGACCACTTCTCGGCCAGTCGAGTTTGGTGTGTGCGAGAAGAAGAGCCGGAGGGTCAAAATTCACACATCAACAAATATCTAAGTCAGTTTCAAAATTTTCCAAAATAATTTCTATTGGAATATTTTCTTACAATTTCTCTACATTCCACATTTATCGAGGGTCTTCTTCCCCTTTCCACAACTTGTTTTTTCGACTTATTCATAATCTTCTATGTAGTTCGTTTTTCATGTTTCTCATTGTTTATTTTCTGGTTTTTGTTTTTTAATTTTCCAATTGTCTCAATTTAAATATTCTTGCGAGATTACTTCGACCGTCGTTAACTTTTCCTATGGAAATTAATTAATTTTTTTTGACATTTCTTTTATAGTGGCTTTACAATTTTAGGTGTCTCAAATCTCGACGGCTACAATTTTTTTTTTTTTTGAGACGAACATCTTGGGTATGATCTCATACTATTTTTGTTTTAATGCTTTCCCTCTATATAATCATCCTTTTCATTTTCAAACAACTCTGTAATTTTTAATGTTTTTGTATATCTCATTTTTCTATATACGGAACTTGTATGATATAACAATCAACATGAATAGGCAACTTATGTAAATGCATGATATTATACGTATATACCCATCATAAATGTCATAAAATACATACCTCATTTCGTCCTCATACCTATCCTAATGGTATTTTTATTATATACCACTTATTGCTATACACAAAACCATAGGGTTATGCCAATGAAAATTTAACTTAGGTAAAAAAAGTAGGGCAAATTGTATAAACCATGCCTAAAGTATCATTATTGTTACAATTGCACTCATAAACTTTCAATTATAAAAATTAAACCTTTAAATTTTTAGAAGTGAAATTCACCCCCTAAAATATGATGATTATTACAATTACACCTCCAAACATTTAATTGTAAAATTTTTTATCTTTTATTTTTTTATTTATGAAATTTTAAGAATAATTTTTTAAAATAGAAAGTTGAGGGGTGCCAGTTTTTCATTTCATGAAAGTTCTGTTGGGTGTGTTGCCCTAAACTCGTAGTTTCTATTTATGTAAAAACAAATGTATATTCAATAAAGTTTTATTCAATCAATTTGTTGTTGAATTCATAGCATTGCATTGTCCAAAATCCAATAAACTAAACATCCAAGGTTATTATCATGTAACCAGGACAGTTATCTATTGGGTATATATTTGATATACCCATGATATATTAGGTATATATTTGATATACCCCTGATATACAAGTGAACAATGTTCTGTGAATAACCTAAAGGATCTATAGTATATGGATAAGGCTGGGTACCTTATCCTGACAACACTATGGATACAACCCACTTTGTAAATGTTACAGACGATTCAATACAGGTCGTTCGTGTGGAGACATGCGAATGAGGGTATCATATACAATGAGTTTATATAAGATCGGACCGCGAAATAGTCAATCTTTAGATGTAACACCATTAACTAACAGATTGTTATTTCTTAGGATGACTTGGCAACTCATTCTCAATCCTGAGTGAGTCTGGACTCTTGCCTGTGAGGGCTCGTCCTTTGATCTGTATGGGTGAGAGTGGCCCGAAACGCCGACTTAATATTCGTACCATATTGGGGATGAGACTGAGTAGGGAGCTGGGAACATAACTTCACAAGATGGAATTCACTCATCCCCGACTTTAGGGAATAGACGAGTGTTCTCTTAAATACTAACTCCAGGACTTGAACAAGGGGCCCCACCCTCTCACTGGCCCGAGAGGGACTTCCGGTTATTGGTCAGACCATAACTGGGTTGTTCATTAGAGGAGCAGTTATATTTAAGGAGTAAGATGTAATACAGGGGTAAAACGATAATTTGACCCATCTGTGGTAACGAACACTCGTGAAGGATTAACTTGTCATTAATGGTCGTATATCCGTGGACACGAAAACATTCTGCAGTGAGAGCAGCTGCGGGTCTTTAGTGGAGTGACCCATAGTTAACAAATGTTGATTAACTCGGTCAATGAGTTTGACCGTTTAATCTTGTATCGTTGGAGCTTCTGATCTGTAGGTCGATTAGGTCCCCTTGCTAGCTCATAACGGGTAAAACGAGCATCAAGTTTTTGGAAAATTTGAAATGTTCAAATTGCTCCAGGGATTATATGTATAGTGATACATTATGATATATAGTTAATTCTAATTCAAACTATATATTATGAGAGAAATTATTTAAATGAGATTCAAATAAAATTAATATGAATATGATTCATATTAAAACTATAGGTTAAAAATAATGTGCATAAGTTGTACATTACAACTATATATGATTCTTTTTTCGTAATAAATAATTAAGTGTTAATTATTTATTTGATTTATATATATATATATTAATGGTTAATTAGATTAATAATTAATAATTATTTATTAATTAATAGGATTAATTAATTAATTAATTATATATATATATGTTAATTATTATATATATTAATTAATTACTTATTTATTTATTTATTTATTAATAATATTAATTAATATATAACTCCCCTGCAAAAATGGGGAGTGGGGAGTTAAGCGACGTGGGGTAACTCCCCATGTCACAATTTTTGTTTTTGGTTTATTGTAGAAAAGTTCTGCAAAAACAGTACAACGAAGCCCAAAGAACTCCCGTCATCTCTCTCAAGCTCTCTCTTCTCTATTTTCCATAGATCCATATTGAACGCTCCCACAAGCGTGTTCTAGATATCCAGAGGATAGCACGGAAGGTCTATTGATGAATGAAGATCATCGCTTGCGCTGTGGGATTCACATCCCATCAAATTCGAGGGTTTAATTTTTACAATTGAATGTTGGGGAGTGTAATTGTAACCATCATCATATTTTAGGGGTGCAATTTTTTCACTTATAAAAATTTAAGGATTTAATTTTTACAATTGAAAGTTTGTGGGTAATTGTAACAAGGTTAAAATACTAGTTTGGTCCGGTACTTTTAGGTTTGGTCCATTTTGATCCCTGTACTTTAAAAATGTCCATTTTCGTCCATGTACTCTTTCCTTTTAGTCCTTGTCGTTAAACTACCGTTAATGAACTAACGAATTCATGACGTAACATTTTGAATTAGAGAAATACGTGCCTACATGTCCTCCACCTACCAAATAAACCGTGTCAGTTATGTTATATCAAATCCCCTATTTTAGGTTAAAAATTTGAGTCTGGTCGATATCAAAACTTATCCTTTCTTCCCGTGGCTAGCCTCCTTTCATTTTGTATTTCTGTTTACAATCAAGTTTTTGTTCATTTTGTATTCTATTTACAATCGATTTTTTGAGTTTGGTTTCTTCGGCTTTCATTAAGAGCGTCGTTTGCAAACCTCAATCACATTGGGGCTTTTGTTTGAAATCATTGGCTTTCGAGTCTTATGCAACTGTATCTCTAGTAGGTCATATTTGAGTGTACTAAAATTTATCTTTAATTAATAAAATTAAAGGAAAGTATTTCTCATTCCAAAACCTAGTTCTCTATTTTGAGTTTTTTAGTAGCTATTGGCCACTGGATTTTCTTAATTGCTTTACATAAATATTAAGATGAGTTCTTGGATATAAAAATAGTTTGTAAATGATTCCACTTTTTTAACAATTTTGTTTAACCTCTTTTTCCTTAATTTGTTTAACTTTTGATACTATCAATTCCTAAATTAAGAAATTCACAAGTTTTGTGTCTTTATGGAATGGTAGATTAATCTAAAAATATATGGTTATCAATGTTACTACCTGATTAAGAAAGTTCTTAAATATGAGATGCTCAAAATTACGAAATATCTTGACTAAGTACATTGGTTTTTTACCGGTGATATTAAGGATATTTCCTCAAAGTTTAAAGGAGAGTTGCAATTTAAAGAGTCCCTGGTATTTGTTTTGGAGAAGTTTAGGAAAAGATTTGAGAACAAAGCCACCACCTATTTTCTTTATCGATACTTGGCGATGTATTCATTGTTTTGTTTGTGGTTTTCAATTCATTTTGAAGTGCCCAATTCATGCTACTCAGAAATCAAAGTCATTGTAAAATCTTGTGTGTGGTGGAAGAGAAAATCTCTATTTTCTACAATTCCAATACTCGACTACCCCGATTCTGTCTTAAGCATCATAACCTGTGTGGCAAGAGTCACATCGGTCTTTAGTGCTATTCTGTTTTGCAGGTCTTGTCAATCACTTTTATTCTAGAAAATTGGTGCGAATTTGGCGGAATCCCAAGGGGCCAAATTTCTACATCAACAATTGACGCCATATGTGGGAAAGACTAAGATCTAAAAGTCAAGATGATTGACAACAAATTTAATGAGAACTGCTGGATACGAGGAAATCTTGGGAGAAACAAATCGACATGGATTATGGAGGCTCATCACAACTCTTTCTCTCATCAATCAGTACAAATAGAAATTACCACATTTTTTTGATGAAAAATGTGGAAAAAAAAATAAGAGAGATCCCGTTTGTTTGGGATAAAATTAAGTTATATTATTTGTTCTCTCTTTCACAGGAAAGGAAGAGCTGAATTGATGTATTTTTTTATTAGATTTGTATCCATCGGGACTGACGGGGCTCGAACCCGCAGCTTCCGCCTTGACAGGGCGGTGCTCTGACCAATTGAACTACAATCCCAGGGAAATAAAGTGTCCAACATATGTTGTTGACAATGAATGCCATACGACTCGGGGTTGCCCCTACCTGAGGTAGTCGAGGGAAAAGCAAATCGATAAGTTCTAAGTCAAGACCCACAACAAACGAATCAAAAAATTCAATCCTGGGTAAGTTAATCAACAGCTAGTCAAAGAACTTGAATTGGGGCAAACATAGAAGCAGGCCGATAAGCTAAAAGCCAATCAGTGAAACCGCGGAAAAGCATACATACAAGCCCAACAAGGTTAAAACAGAAAGCATGCCTGTCAAACCAATCAACGAAACCTAGAGTAAAAAACCATTTGGCAAAAGCCAAAATAGGTTAGAAACCCCAATGGTGCCAACTAAACTCAGGGTATAACACCATTGACGAAAGCCAAATAGCTAGGTTAGAAATCCAATAGTCAACGTTGAGGTATACAACAATGGGTAAAAGCCAAATAGGTTAGAAATCCAATGGAAGTACCACTGGTCCTGCTGAAAATTAGATCCCAAGGCCAAAATTTAACGGTTAAAAGAGAATGGGGGCTAGGAAAACCAGCCCATAAAAACGACAACCAATAGCGACCAAAAAAGGGCTATTCCACAAAAATAGTCGATCCATGAACGACAAAATACTCTCAAAATAGAAGTTTGACGATCTTCAATTTTGAGAGTGGGGGCTATTGTTATGGATGAAAAAATCCTTATTTTCTACAATTCAAAAAGAAAAGATATCCTCATAGTCTTAGGATTTTTCCTAGATTCAAGAGAATATATCTATATTCGAAAGGAGAAGATATCCTAATGGCCTTAGGATTTTGCCTCTATAAATAGAAGGTAAATATTCATAATGAATGTACGCTACAGGTCCCTACTATTTGCTACGCCAAAATACCCTACTCGATCACTCGATTACTCCGATTCTGACTTAAGCAGCGGAGCCTGTATGGCAAGAGCCACATTGGTCTTTAGTATTATTATGTTTTGCAGGTCTTATCGATCCCTTTTATTCTAGAAGATTGGTGCGAATTTGACAAAATCCTAGGAAGCCAAATTTCTGCATCAACACTGTGCATTATTGGATCTCATAAGAGCCATTTTTCTTCGTGAGAGGTTGTAACAAAAGTTTCACTCAGTCAATATCATGTTTCAATCATATTTTCTAGACAAAAAATTCATTGCATAATCTTTGATTCGAATATGTCGTAAATCCTAGGCATAAAAAACTGAAAAGAAGAAGAGGAAGAAGAGAAACTGCAAAAGAAATGTAGATTTTGTCTATTAATAAAATTACTAAATGTTGTTTAAATTTACTCCCAAAACATGAGAAGTTCTCCACTTCAAAACATATACAAGTTCTAACTTTGACTTAACTTTGACTCTCCTTTTTTTGTGAAAGGTATTACAAACACAAGAAAACATGTAAAAGATTGAGAATTTAATTTTAGAGCTGACGAAAGAACATATCAAAGAAAAACATGAGGCTTTAATAGTAACTAGTAAACACAAAAAAATGAAAATCATACTAAAGTCTAAAGTTGAACCATTAATAGAAATTCAACCATCAAAATTATTTAATTGTTGTCACAAAACATGTTCATGTAGAAAGTGGGACCTTACAAGATTAGCATGCATGCTATTAGCTCCAAGTTCACACGTAACTTTTCCCACTCATTTCTAACTTCAAATTTTCCCTCTCCTGCCTAAGTAGATAACCAATTTCTACTACACACCTTCTCTTGATCAATTTTACTTTTTTTATCTTAGGGCATACAACTCCTTCAAACTTCATTACCCCATCTCTGTTTCTTGGGAACCTCTTCATCAAATAATTTTGAATCCACTCACAAAGAGAAATAATAGGTTGAACTCTAGCCTCTAATATAGTGAAGTTAAACACCTCACAAATGTTATTAACAAGGGTATAACACTTACTATATGAAGTGAAAGCATGCTTGCTCCAAAGACTTGGTTCGATTACAAGTAACCATCTATAAGCTGCTTCATCTACCTTTTTCATTTTTTCCCTCTCTCATTGTCGCTTAGATGTGGCATTTGCTGCTACTTACATTATCTCTTTTATTTGTTTTCCTGGGAACTTATTTGTCATGTTGTTGTACATATGTTTAACACAAAATCGATGATCTACATCTGGAATCATGTCATTCAAGCTAGGCACCAATCCCTACATAAAAATAGTATTATTTGTGAAATTGTGTATAACTATAACGAAAATAGAACAAGTAAATAAAAATAATACCTTTTGTTGGTCAAAGATGACAGTATATTTTCTATTTGGCCCATACTCAATAGTATCTAACAATAGTCGCAAAGACCATGTCGAGGATTCTTTGGTATCAGCTTTAACCATCCAGAAAGCAAGCGGAAAATATTAGTCATTTGCATCTCTACCAACTGTGGCCATAAGTTGTCCTCCATAATGTCCTTTCAAGTGACAGGCATCTAACCCTATAAAAGGTCTACATCCTTTTAAGAATCCTTGCTTGCACCCGTCCATGGTAATATAAAATCGTTGAAATGTTTGGATCATCCTAGTTTGCCCAATTAAATCACTTTCAATTTTTTCATGCTCATGCATTACATTTTGATTCAATTTAGCTAGAGTCCCCGAGTTGGATTTACGCAACTCCTCACAATATTCCCATAATTTACTATATTGTTCTTTACAAGAACCACGCACAGTTGGTTTTGTAAGGTGATTGCACACAAAATCCCACATTGGCTAGGGAAGGGAATGATCATGGGTATATAAGATAGGACAATTATCTCCATTGGTATGAGGTCTTTTGGGTGGAGCCAAAAGCAAAGTCGTGCGGGCTATACCCAAAGCGGACAATATCATACCCAGTGTTCAAAATGTTGATGGATATTTCAGAAAAAATAACGGAAATTGTGGAAATTGATGGAAATTTTTTGAATTAACAAATAAAACTTGAATTGTAGCTTAATTAGCCTGTAATTGATCACCTTTAACAATTAAATGTAAGAATATGACCATTTTACTTATGAAAATGTCGATGTCGATGGAAATATCGAAAAAATATTTTATCCTTTAATATGTAAAGTAAACTTTTGACTACTTCTTTAGTGTTTTTCATAATAGGATTCATTTGGAAATGAGATAATTACCGGTTTCCAAACACATTTCTAAATTCTAGTTAACTCTTACCGGTTTACTTTTTACCTACTTCTCTTTTCAAATTTGAATTTCCAAGTTTTTCAAAGACATTTTCAAATCAATCATCAATCTAACTTTCCAATAAAATTTACACAATTTTCAAACACCTCAACCTCGTGATTGTGTCATTCATCCAAATTATCTACCAATGGGATCTATATGTGCTTTATATTCTACTCATTTGAGCAACTACCTTCAAAACTTTCAGTCTAGAATGACAGGGAGAACAATTGTAATTTATATCAAAGTTATCAAGATAGTGCACTAGATCCCCCGAGATCATCTTTTTGGTATTAATTAAGTTACATATTCTACTTCATGTTTCACCACTATTTGTATATAATAATATTTTATTTTTAAAAAATTCTAAGATTATTTCAATCTTTATATATGTCAATATTTCACATATATTGGTCAATTGTGTAATTAAGGACTAGATTGGATTAGAAATTATCAATAAAGCAAATTCCAAATCTTATTAGTTATACTTTATACAGTATCAAAATTTGAATGTTTCATTGAATAGACTAAGATTACAATCATCGAGGTTGTTGAGAAATTATAGACTATAGTGGCATAGTCGGAAGAGGATGAAAATAAAATAACCTTAAAAGAAGAAGAGGAAAAAAAAAAAGACATGTCAACATTTTGACATGTCGACGACATGGGGGAAAATCGACTTTTCCCCCCTATGTCAATGTCAACATGCTCGACATGTCGACATGTCTCTCGACATTTTGAACCCTGATCATACCATTGTGACGATGCTAGGGGTACTTGAGGTACCGTTGTCCTTAACAAGCACAATATCTTACGCCTTTTGTTTTGCTCTTCTTGCTTTGCATCTTGAAATTTGCACCACGTACTTTATTTTTAATTCATCTTGAATTGAAACTAATTTTGATTTCAGGTTGCTCTCTCACCTTATCAACAATGTGCTTACTCAACCAACCATTTCGTTGAAAGCTGTTGGTTCTTAAATGCTACATGAATGTTCATTTACAAAAGTTTTCAATTGGAAAGTCCTTTCTTTTTTAGCAAAGAAGCAGTAAGCAACCCACTTGCATTGCTCCACACACTTTGCTCTAACTCTTATCCAGTTATTTTTCACAAATCTAATATTTCATCCTCCTTTCACCGCATAATCATTCACAGTGTCTTTAAATTCATCTAATGAGTTAAATAACATACCTAACTCAAATTTCAACGATTCATCATCCCCACCTCTTCTAAACGACGGGTACTTTACTTTACAATTGTCATCTGATTCAGATGAGTTCTCCAGTGACTTAAGTTCATCATAAGGTATTTCAAGATCAGACTCTATTTTATCACCACCCTCATAAATTATTAAATGTTCCTTCATTTTAAGACTACTACATCATTTTACTTCTCCTTCTACATTTTGTGAAAAATGCAACAAACTAATAATTATCTCAATCACAAATGCAGACAATATTTGTTAGCTTATCCCAGATCAGGTTTTGGTTCCAATTAATACGGAATTCAATTTCAAATTAGAACTTACAACTTAAAAGATTAGATAAAATAATCTAAAACTTCTAAGTAACAAGAACGATAAATAAAGATAGGGAGAAGAAAATTAAACGCTAAATTTATACTGGTTCACCCAATGTGGGTTATGTCCAGTTTTCTGCTACCGTTGCAGGTTCTACTAAAATGTCGGGAAGAATCTCCCAAGAGTTTACAAATCCTTTACAATGATTTCTCTCAGTTTTCCGTCACGCAGAAAACACTCACGAATCACTCTACAAGTCTTTCAAACTCTCAAACGGATACACAAGTATTTAGCTTTCAAACTCTCTCTTCTTGGAGAAGTTCCCACTACACTCTATTTCTGCACACTAATCAAATAGCTCATCTATCTCTATTTATAATAGATGGTATGACAAAAACTAAAAGGGACAGGAAAAATAAAAAAACCCAAACTAGGACAAGGAAAAATTTAAAAGGACCTTTTCCTTATAGAAAAAATATTTTCTCCTTGGTTTCACTCCATTATCCCAACAGTACATCTCCCCTCAGGAGACAAATCAAACTAAGTCATTGAATTAATTATCGCTAAAGGAATACTCACTATTTCCATAAAAGTTATCATAATCATCATTAAAAGATTTATGCTCTACATACAACTCAAAATTCATCCCATCACTAATGAGTCTTGCCAACTTCATAACATCTCTATCACTCTCTAATACATGATATCCTCCTACATCATTTGTAGGATCCCTACCCCATAATTTCTTCGAGCTAGTATATCCGAGGCTTTTCCACAATATCCAACGAACTTTCCATCATGATGAACCTATATGCTAAACTCTGACATCTCTACATAACATGCAAAACAAACTTTAAAACAATGAAAAAAATATAATAACGATAATTAAAAATTGCATTACTTGATAGAAAAAGTAAGTCTTCTAATAACCGCGAAAAAAATTTCATTACTTGATAGAACATAATAGGACTCATTTGAAAACAATGCAAAAATATAACAACAATAATTAAAAGTTGTAAGCAACTAAAGAGACAAAAACACATAGTGAAGAGAGTATAACATTTACTTTTCACATGATCTCACTAGAAAGACCACAATCATAATCAATAAAATGAAACAATAGAGACCACAATTGAAAATAAATCATAATCAAGAAGAAAACGTAAAAAATAAAAAATAAAAAAAACTTATAACCAAAAAATACAATGCAATAACATATTGAATATAAAATGCTGCTTGCAAATAAAAACAAAATCTTTTAACCACTCACCTAGAATGGTGAAAGAAATTGTCGTAAAAAAAAAATCTACTCTTCCTTATTTATAAAGCTTGAAAGTGCATGGAACGTTTGGAATCTGTTGGCCTTTTGGCCTTAATCTCAAATTAATTCATTTTAATTAATTAATTAATTAATTAATGTTTTGATGATAACAAATTTAATTTTATTTATTGACATTTTTTGTATTTTAAAGTGTCCACAGAGTAGAGCTCGTTACAACGATTCCAACGATTGTTAGATCATCCAAATCGGAGCTCAAATGGAGAAGTTACGATCGAAACAAATTGGAAGGAAAAATATATACACACACATTATTATATATATAATTCAAAAAACTTGTCACATCTTTTTATATATATATATATTTTTTTTATTTTATTTTATCATTATTATATATATATTATTCTTAATTTATTTTTTTTCAAAATTATCTCAACCCTTCATTTTTAGTGATTAAGATCTAATGGTTCAAAATTAAACTTGATTTTTTTTACCATTTTCTTCCCTTTATTTAAACTAAACTTCTCATTCAAAATTACACAACAATTCTCTTATTCTCAATCCTTCGTAACTTTAAAATTCTCATTTTGCTAATCTCTCCAAGTTCTCAATATTTCTTTCCATCTTATTTGTGAGAGAAATTTTATTGTTGTGAGGATTGAAATTTTTGTGAGCTC
>NW_019104602.1:232939-254576 GCF_001995035.1 Momordica charantia
ATTTACTTTATTTGAGAGTTTGTAAGTGTGTGTTTCAAAATCTTCAACTCATTGTAACAGTGTGATCCTCACCGTGGAGAGGATCGTCTTTGCTCGAGCAATGTACCGGTTTGACTCCTACCGTGGAAAGAGTCAGAATTTCAATTTACAACCCAAGAGGTGCTTGGGAAGTGAAGTAGGACAGTTGTGCCGAACCACTATAAAAATTTCCGGTGTCAAATTTCTCTAACCCTCTCTCTTATTTATTTTTGCAATTAATCTTAGAATTTTATTGTTTGCTTTAAATTTCTCTTGTTTGCCTTAGAATATATTTTATCTTACTTTGTTAAAATTGCATATCTCAAAAAGTGTTTTATTTTTGTTTAAATTGGGCCCATTTATTAAAAAGTTTATATTTTGTTAATTAAACACTATTCACCCCCTCCCCCCCTCTAGAGTTGCCATACCGATCCAACAGAATCACCCCTAAATGGCATCATGTCTCAAACGTCGAAGTTCGACCGTGAACCATATTTGAACAAGCCTAGATATGCGATACCCACTTCCTACCAACATCATATTTGCGAACTCGAACCATGCCAACTTTAGATCTGCAATGTCGAGCCATTTTCGACACTAATCCAGGAAATCCCCAACTTTCTTGGTACGTGACAAATATGAGTGGGGCCTTATTCAATGCCGAAAGTCTAGAAAATTTAAGTATTTTTCGACATCATCATGGGTTATAATTGTCACTAGACACTTGTCAGTGTGGTTTCTCTTCAAAATTTCAACGATATGATACTTTTCAAGCAGAGTCATAGTCATAAATTTGGATATTTTGGTTTCTTTGTGAAATTTACATCTGGATTTTCTTAGGGGAGCCACTCAGCCAGGCTTGTTGTTTGCTTAACTATTCTAGTGTTCATTAACTTTTCTTGTTAACTTCTTATTAGGCTAATATGCATAAGCGATCTCAATGTCGAGAAAGTAGCACAGACTTTAAAGATTCTATATCATCACAATCATCACAAGTGAGATCATGTCATCAACATACAAGGACAGCAGAATACGACCTGCACTTGTACATTTGACAAACAATGCGGAATCGTGATGACTAGAGATAAAACCAAGAGAAGTAACAACTGTTGAGAATTTCTCAAACTAAGCACGAGGTACTTTTTGAAGCCTACAAACTTCACTAGGTTGGTGAGCCACACATGGGATGAGTAATCATATAAACTTCTTCATGAAGGTCACCATTCAATAAGACATTCTTTACAACTACTTGATATATTTTCCATTAGTGAACAGAGGCCATTGCAATCATTGTGCAGATCATCATCATTTTTGCAATAGGAGCAAATGTTTCTTCATAATTCATGTCATACCCTTAGGAGTAGCCTTTAGCAACAAGTCGAGCCTTGTATCATTCAATAGATCCATCAGATTTAGTTTAATCTTATAAATCCAATGAGAGTCGATAGTACGTTTTTCGGATGGTAACGGTATACAAAATCTCATGTGTGAGTCTGATGTAAAGCAGTAAGTTCTTCAATCATGGCATCCTGCCAAAAAGGATTACCAACTGCCTCTCTAAAAGACAAGGTTCAGAGAGACGATGAATAAAAGTAACAAATGAAGCAAAAGAACTAGGATATGACAAGTATGCAAAATCTTGTAGTTTAATAGACTTACGAACACAAGTGGACCAACAAAGTGGAGGAACATCCATAACCTCAGAAAATAATGGAGCGACCACAGGAAGTGGAGAATGAGATGTGGATATCTCGGTAACTGAAGTATCAGATCCTATTGAGCTATCAATTGGTAGTAGGTGCAGTGAGTGAAGCTTCTGATGGGATGTGAATCCCAAGTGGAAGCGGCTTCTTCAATGTCAATATTAAAAGTATCAATGTGAATAAGATCTGAATGTGTCAAATGATGGGACTAATAAGAATGGAGAAAAGGGAATATTCTCTAAAAACACAACATGACGAGAGGCGTACAATTATTTACTAATTTGATCAAAACAACGATATCCCTTTTGACCAAAACTGTAACCTATCAAAGACACATAAGATTGATCGAGAAGACAATTTATTGTGTTTAACGTGCAGTCGAAAAACAAAACAAGTATTATATATCAAAGAAACGCAATAAGGAATAATCAGGCACATGCCCATACAACTTTTCAAAATGAAAAAAACTCAAATTATGCGAGGTCGGAATTCTATTCACCACATGCGCAACGGTAAGAATTGCTTCTCCATAAAACACACTAGGAACATCGGCTGGCAACAAGAATGACCGGACCGTTTCAACCAGATAACGATGTTTTCTCTTAGAAATGTCATTTTGCTAAGGAGTGTCAGTATAAGAGGTTTGATGTAAAGTTCAATCAAAGCAAGTATATAAGAAAAGTCTTTGAGAAGTGTATTCACTCCCTAAATTACAACAAAAACACTTTATGACAGTATAATGTTGAGTTTTCAGAGGAGCTCGAAAGTTGTTGAAAACATTGAGATAATAAAATATATGTTTCATAAGATAAACCTAAGTATAACGAGTGTAATCATCAATAAATAAAACATAATAACAAGAACCCCTTTAGTGGGTACAGGGGAAGGTCCTCAACATCATAACGCACAAGATCAAAAGGAACAATAGAAAATGAAGTACTTTTAGGAATAAGTGCGGCGGAGAACTTTGTTAGTTTGCAATCACTACAATAAGAAATATCATGGTTGTCTAAATATCCTAAAACTCCTATAGATGTTGAAAAAACATAAATGTAAAAAAAAATGTAAACTAGAGACATAAACATGAGCCAAACGAGAATGCCATAAATAAAATGATGAAGATGAATGATTTAAGTGAAATGAGGATAAGTCTATGCTAGAAGCTACAACATTTGATACTTCGAGTTCATCCAAAACGTAAAATCCCACCTGCGGCCTGTCCCAATCTCCTTTTGAGATTGCGGGGACATAGTGTGAGACTATAAATCTAGGAATGTTTGAAACTACTCAACTATTTAAGAACTTTTATTTCTTAATCAACAATCCAATGCAATTCGCCCCAAACATACCAAATCCAACACTATTCAGTCATGCAAATTTTCTGAAAATACCAATTGTCAACCTCAAAATTAGAATTTCAATTTCAAATTTCAATAGCAATTCAATTTGGGGGATTCAAACATCAAATGGCAAACAAATTGCAAAACCCAATACCCCAAATCTCCAATTCTCCGCAATACCCAATACTCCAATTGATATTGTAGCGCACGAATAGGTGAAGTACCTAGCGGATTCAGTTCCTCTTGGGGAACAAATTTCTTAAAATTTCTACACGAATTACAAACTTTGGGGGAATTCAAATATCAAAATTTCCAATCTAATTCATCTAAGTGCACTTTCAATGGAGGCTCTATACCATAAAAACATAGAGAAAAATGGAGAATATTTCATTAACTTGATAATTATGAAATACCCAATAGGTTTAATGCATAGTGAAAACAGTGTCACACGAATATTAGTCCAAGATGTACTTGATCGTCAATCGAGTAGGTGATGTCGAGCTTAGTGAAAGTTACTATCATACCTGACCAACAATCTACCTATATTATTGCTATATGTATTAGAAATGAGAACATTTGAACGAGAAGATATCTATGATATATATAAATAAGAATAAAATCTTTTAAAGAAATGAAAATTTTTAGGGGGAATAAAAGCAAAATATGAAAACTTAATACAATTGTCATTGTGAAATTATGGAAAGATTGGATTGGTTTTTCTAACAATAGGATGGTTGCTTCATTAGAGTTAAATTGTAAAATTCTACCTCTTTTAAGCCTTTTTCCCTTTTTTTTGGCACCCTTATGCTTCATAAAAATGAAAGATGTTCATTAATACAATCAATAAATAACCACAATCCACAATAGATCGTGTCACGGACATGAGAAGCCCATACCAAAGGACATTCTAGCTTTTTTTTTTCTTCTCGGGGGTGGAAGTCGATCTTAAGAATGGTAATCTGTGTCTTATCCACTTAAGTCATGTTCGGATTGACCACATAAACTATGTTATTATGGTACCTTCAATAGATTATGTTGATATGTTACATATACTTTTGTACTACCACTCGAACACTATACACCTAGGCAAATAATCTTCATCCCTCTTTTTGATCATATCATCTTTTTTTTTTAGTTCAACAATTGTATTGTGGAGATTGAACCAAACTTTTGAAATGGTAACAGGCATCTTATCTACGATGCTTTATTTGACTACTGTGTCATGTATTGAAATTTACAAAGAAAAGATGGATCAAATAATGCCTCAATAGCATCGTATAGAGTGCACGTTAGGTAACCACCACTATGTGACCTGTGGTATTGCTTTCTCCAACCATTTTATAATTGCTTTGACTTGGTTAGCTTTGTAGGCGTGTTATGTCACACTTCAATCATTTTTCAACGTTTTCGTCTTAATAATTATTGTTGTAAATAATGTATTATAGTTTTTAACCTGATTCTATCTATTGCTAACAGTTCGTGAGTTTGAATTCTCACTTCATGTACTAAAAAAATAATAATAAATAGACTAATAAAGATTCTACTATATATTTATATACATTATTACATGCTAGTAGAGATTTTTTTTACCTCTATATTTTGTTTCAATCTAAAATCTCAAAATTACAAGTTGCTCACAACTATCCCGAAGTCTGCCGTGGCACCACAAATGTGTCACTTTCTTGAGCTCTTCTTAGATATTTTTTTCAAGACTTTCACATTCACTTGGACCAAACATATTTGCTTAATTTTCTATTTTTAAAAAGTTAAGCAGGTATTTACTTTTTTGAAATGTTTTCAATAAATTTAAAGCTAAATTCTAAAAACTAAATAAAAGCAATTTTCAAAATTAGGGGTGTTCACTTATCGGATCAACTCGGATTAAGAGCTGAATCGAAACCAAAATAACTGCATCAAACTGGGAGATGCACGAAGGAGAGGGATATGTGTTGCATACTGCCGGTGGGTTTGGTAGCTGGAGAAGAAGCAGCAGCAGCAACAATACATGGCTCGATCCAGTTTGATCATAAAATTTTTGTTTTTATTTTTAAAATTTGAGATAGGATTAAAGTATGTTCTTAAGAATGTTGAAAAATATATAAAATAAATTGCAAACGAAACAAATATTTTTTTAAAACGAGAAAACTTAAGTCCTGTTTACTGGAATCAGAATGATAATGAATCAAAATATCATTCTTCTAATGTTGTTTACTAAAAATTTTCTGAAATCATTGCCGGAAACAGAATCGAAATCAGATATAAAATAATTATTAGTATACCTTTTTCTTCTTTCTAATTAACTATAAATACATGAATTGTGCTAATATTTTTTAATTATAATAATAATAAATGTTAATTTATTTTATTACTATATTATTGATAGTAAAAGAATTTTATTATAATTATTTATTTAATATTAAGAAATAATGAATTACTAAAATATTTTTTATATGAACAAACATCATTTAATATAAAACATTATTAAATTTTATTATTTTAATATTTATTAATAATGAATTTTATTTTAAAAAATCTATTGATGTTAATTAATAATAACAGAGTAAAATTTAAAACATTGAAAATTAAATATAAATTTATAATATAATTAAATCATGCCAAATAATAAAAATATTATATAATTACAAGAAAAATTATTAGTAGTATGAATAAAAAATAAATAAAAAATATAAAATAATATTAATTGAAGAAGTTTATAGGTTACGTTAATAGATGAGAGAGAAATGATAAAATTAATTTTAATAAATATGTGGGGCTACAGAATAAGGAATGAGTGAGTGATGAGATTGTAGTAGAGAAATGAAAAATTTTAGTCCTCCGGTTAAGGGTATTCACGAGTTAGGTTGGGTCGGGTTAGGAGAGGTTTTGGGACCAACCCGAATTTTTGGGTTGACCATGAATCGTCGGGTTTGAATTAGGTGGTCAACCCAATGGTTGGGTTGGGTTGTCAGGTTGTGTNACGGATGAGATTAAGATACAAAATGGAAGAAGATAATATAAAAACATTAAATGAAGGGTTAGGATTAAAATTAAATAGACGATTGACATTGAATATATATATATATAATTAAAAAAAATACACGTATATGCATAAATTCGAGCTGGGTTGGGTTGACTCGATTTTTTAAAGATTGAACCTGATACCCAACCCAACCCGATCGGTTTGGGTTGGGTTCATCGGGTTGTCGGGTTTTTTGAACACCCCTACCTCTCGTTAGTATGAAAAGCTTTTATACTACCTCTATTTCAAATGTGTCACGTGTAAGGTATCTTTATTATTATTAAAATAAAAGAAATATATGTTTCTTTTACGTGTGATCCACGTATTTAGAAGCAAAATTATTCTACTGTATCTAAGTTACTACATTTTCTCTTTTATTTATTTTTATTTTTTTAATTTATTTTCCTCTTTATTGTTATTTACATCTTTACTTGCTCGTCGCATTCTCCATTTTTTGTTTCTTGAATTTTTCTCTCATCAAACTGAATTTTTTCATACCTTCTTGGGTAGAATGTTTGAACTTTAACAATTTGTACTTATTATTTATTATTTAAATTATGTATGACTTCTATCTATTTTTCATGTTATTTATTACTTTTTTTATTCCATTCTAATCATTTTATATCTTTTTTCATTTTCTTTTCAATGCATCAAATAGTTAGATGTATTCATCCTACATAAAAAAAAAAAGTAAATCTCTAAGTATATTATGTTGAATTTTTTACATTTTTTAAATTCATCATTTTTATGAATTTTGATGATTTGATTATAAATAGACTTTTTTTTTGTCATTGAGTAAAAATATTGTTGAGGTTTAACTTTAAAATTTTGTTTCAAATCAATCACTATGAGCATATAATTCAATAAAATGGAATTTTCAAATAAGTTCGTGACATATTTTTTAATATATGTAAATTAATTTTTAATGTTTTATTATTCGAAATTTGTACTTGTATATTAAAAAAAATTGGATATCAAAATGGGTAACAAATAAAATATGTTGTATCTATTTTTTAAGTTTTTGTTTTGATTTGAAAATAAAGTTACAAATATAAAAGATAACAAATAAAATCTAATAATAATGTTGATAAAATGATAGAAAATAATTATTTAACTATTTGAAAATAAAATTACAAACAAAATTAAAATATCAAAATAAAATAAACCAACTTTCTTTCTTAGTATTTATTTTTTAAGTTTTTGTTTTGATTTGAAAATAAAGTTACAAATATAAAAGATAACAAATAAAATCTAATAATAATATTGATAAAATGATAGAAAATAATTATTTGACTATATGAAAATAAAATTACAAACAAAATGAAAATATCAAAATAAAATAAATCAACTTTCTTTCTTATTTTAGAAATATATAAATGAAAATAGAGAAAGAAGATATAAAATTGTTTAAATATAAATTTTATTGGTTTGAAGGGTGAGAAAAAAGTGAAATAATAATGATATTAAGAAAAGAAAATAAATATGTCAAAGGTTAAATTAGTATAGTTCAAATATGGTAGAGTAGCATTGCTTAATATACGTGGGCTTCATATAGAAAAACTTATACTTTTATAATAATAAAATACTTTATACGTGTCACATTTTAAGTCGAGGTAGTATGAAGTTTCTATACTACATGAATACTAGAAATTTTTATCTTAAAACAAAGAAAATTTTCTAATAATCAAGTAACAGGATTATAAAGTTTGAGATAAATCCACGACCTTAATATCATTAAAGAAAATGAAAAAAATTTGTTTCCAATGATTCAACATGACCTAAAGGGAGAGAGAGAGAGAGAGCATGAACTCCCTCATGCTACCCTGAACCGGTAGCTAGGTAAAGATGATAATTAATAGCAAATTTGGATTAATTAGAGCAGTCCCATCCATTAATTATTCATTTAATTAGCGGCCACATCCGCAAAAAGCTCTTGCTTTCACTTTCTTGACTGATTCCTTCTTACAAAAAACACACTGTAGAATTGGATAATTTCTGCCCATTATTCGTTTTCACCACTCCCAATGCTCCTCACTCTCCACCATTCAAATTCGTCACTCATTTCTCCATCTTAAAAAGCCGCGTGCATACACTGCAGTATGCCACCAAATCCCCACTTCTTCCTCAGCTTGTTCCAGTCTTTGAAGTCTCCCACACGAAAACCCATTTCCCCCCAAAAAGAAAGAAGAAAAAGAAAATGAAAATATGGAGAAATGAGGATCTTGTGTGAACCTGAAAATCTCCCTTTTCCATTAAAGCGAGCAGGGGATTCACGTGCCCATTGAAACAGAATTTGTTTTTCCAAAAAGCTAAAGAAGTGCATTGTTGTTAGCATCTTTGTTTGTGGGTCGTCATTATTATCGTAAATTCCGTAGTGGGTTCGTCCATTTCTTTTGAAATCTCTTGAATGAGTAGAAGGGTTTGCTAAATTTAGGGGGAATTTCGAGATGGGTCGATGGGGTTCTGGTGGGGTTTTTATTTTCTTCAGTTATTTGTGGTTACTGTGCGGCGGCGGCGGCGGCAGCGGAGTTGAGGGCTATCCGATTGAGGATCTGGTGCTGCGGCTGCCGGGTCAGCCGCGAGTTGGGTTTAAGCAATATTCTGGGTATGTTGATGTGGATGTGAAGAATGGGAGGAGCTTGTTCTACTACTTTGTTGAAGCAGAGGAGCAGCCAGAGAAGAAACCTCTCACTCTTTGGCTCAATGGAGGTTCGTTAAATTCATTCTGTGGTCTCAAGATTTTGAATCTGAACTCTGTTTCATTAGTTTCCAAATGGTTTATGTTGCTAAATTGCTCCAATAACTTCACTTGTTCTGTACATTTGCTCTTGCTTGGACTATTGGTTTCGGTTTTGCTTTTAGATTTCTCATTTCTAACTATCCCAACATTTGAACTGTCTTTATTTCATGCTTTAAAAACGCTTTTAATCCCTGAAGAAACAATTCCGTTTCTGAACTTGCATGTAACAATTTAGTCTCTCTAATTTAAAAATTGTAATAATTGAGTTCCTACCATGTAAATTTTTGTTAAGGTTTAATGAGGTTTCTTATACATGTTGATCGATAGACTACTTAGAGACTAAATGTGTTTATGAACTACATTAGTCTATTACTTTACGAACGTATCTTCCTTCGCGAGTACTTATTGATTGTTGATGGATTGTTGAGATTGAAGAAGAAACTTTTTGATTAAAAAGATATGAACTATTCTGTGCTTAGGTCCTGGATGTTCTTCTGTTGGAGGAGGAGCTTTTACAGAGTTGGGTCCTTTTTATCCGAGAGGGGACGGTCGAGGCCTCCGAAAAAATCCCATGTCTTGGAATAAAGGTAAGGGAGGTTGCATTTTTATGTTCATTATGTCTGAATGATAGAGTTCGATCTGAACCAACTGATTTTTCTTTTACACTTTTGAAGCTTCGAATCTCCTATTTGTTGAATCTCCTGCTGGAGTGGGATGGTCATACTCAAACACTAGTTCAGATTATGACTGTGGAGATGCCTCAGCTGGTAAGGGAGATCGCCTGAAACAATATTTTCTCGATTTCGAGTGCATTTAGCCATGAATTAGAAGGTGTTTTAGCGCACAGACTAAGCTTGTATAACTTGGATTAAGAAGTTGAGTCATGAGACTTCAAACTAACTGTTACAAATTATAAGTACAATCCAAATATAGGTTACATAAATCTAGATTTTCGAAGACTTATTAAAAATCTCGAGCCAATGTCTCCTTAGGGAGCAGAAGATAAAAGGCCGAGCATCAGTAGTTAAGGCATCTCTTTCTCCCATAAAACGGCCGTAGCCACACCCTGTATCAGTGCGTAGTATTTTAAGAAGGGGAGCAAGAGAGGAATTATATTTAGTGAACCAAACTGGAAAAACTTGCTAGGACCTTCTACGATTGCAATTTAATCTAATTTGAACTGTTTTTGGCAGCCAGGGATATGCATATTTTTATGATGAACTGGTATGAGAAGTTTCCATCATTCAAAGCTAGAGCGTTGTATCTCACAGGCGAAAGTTATGCAGGTTTGATAAACATGAACTGGATCAAGTTATCTTTTTTGATGATTTATGTTGTAACGTGGAGTTGGTCTGATAACCACTTTGTTTTTTATTTTTTGGGTTTGAAAATCAAGATTATAAACACTATTTGCCGCACCTATGTGTTTATGTGTTTCTTTGTTTTTTGTTTTGTTATCTACTTTTTAAAATTATTTCAAAATCTAAGCTAAGTTTTGAAAACTGATGCCTCGTTTAATAACTATTTCGCTTTCTGTTATTTTTTAAAAAAAATTAAACTTAGAAAGTTCTTTGTTTTGTTGTATTTTAAAAATCTAGGCTAAATTTTGAAAAAATAAATAAATAAATAATTTTTGTTTTTGAAATTTAGGTAAGAATGTAAATATGTTTTCAAGTGACCAAAAAAATTACTCATGAAACTGTAAAAAAAAACAAGCATAATTTTTAAAATTAGAAAATTAGAAATGAAATAGTTATCAAATGGCCCCTAAAAAATAGTTTAAAATTTTTTTTTTTAAATTTAGCTAAGATTTTTAAAAATAAAAAATTAGAAATGAAATAGTTATCAAATGGCCCCTAAAAAAATAGTTTTTAAAATTTTTTTTTTCAAATTTAGCTAAGAATTCATGTGTTCTTATGAAATCATACCAAAGAAACTGAGAAGAAACAAGCATATAATTTATAAAACTAAAAATGACATTGTTATCAAATGCGATTTTTTCTTGACTAGAAAACGAGTAATGGAGACTCTCGTGGTCCTTTCACAGTATTACAAGAGATCATAATAGTTCATAGATGAAATCAAATTCAGATTAGGAATTTCTCTTTCCTAGCCTAGCATGAAAAAAAAATGTTGTTGATAGATTGGTTTTTAATTGCACAGGGCATTACATACCACAGTTGGCTATTTCTCTTTTGGATCACAATGCAAGATCCAGTGGTTTCAAGTTCAACATCAAAGGAGTTGCTGTAAGAAATAGTTAATTTGATGACTCAATGTCCTTTCCAAGATTTTTTTATTAATTTGGGCTCCTATTTTTAGATCGGGAACCCTCTATTGAGACTTGACAGAGATGTTCCAGCAACGTACGAGTACTTTTGGTCGCACGGAATGATATCAGACGAGATCGGTATCACCATCATGAGCGAATGCGATTTTGATGATTATACTTTTTCAAGTCCTCACAATGTGACAGATTCATGCAATGAAGCAATATCGAAAGCAAACCACATTGTTGGTAATTACATAAACAATTACGATGTCATCCTCGACGTGTGCTATCCATCTATAGTGGAGCAAGAGCTACGATTGAGAAAAATGGTATTGACTTCTTCATCTTCGTAAACTTCATTTGCTATTTGATTCAAGTTTAGTACTTCTGGTGCCGTAATTTAAGTCTTCATTCATCTTTTGCAGGCTTCTAAGATAAGCTTGGGGGTTGATGTGTGCATGACCATGGAAAGAAAATTCTATTTCAACCTTCCAGAGGTTCAGAAAGTGCTTCATGCTAACCGAACTAAATTACCGTACAGTTGGTCAATGTGCAGTCCGTAAGTTATATCGATCTAACATGTTGAAGAACTTCAAATATACTCCAAAACAGTTTAGCTTTTACTGAAGTAAAACCCATCATTTTGATGCAAGAAATGAGATCATTCTGATAAATGGCATGAGTTCTGCTTATGTTCATTGCAAAACCCATTTCAGGAACTTGACATTTTGTTAACTTTGATTGACAGAGTAATAAATTACAGCGATACCGATGGTAACATCAACATTCTTCCGTTGCTGAAAAGGATAATCGAAAATCGTATTCCGGTTTTGGTTTTCAGGTAATTTCTTTTCGTGTTTGAAAAAAAGAAACAAGAGTTGTTTAAGTAGATTTGTTTGTCATAGTTGTTCCAAACATGACATGTCTCATAAACTTTATAGCGGAGATCAAGATTCTGTCGTCCCCTTGTTGGGATCTCGAACGCTCATCCGTGAACTTGCTCATGATCTGAATTTCAAGATTACAGTCCCATATGGAACTTGGTTTCACAAAGGCCAGGTACTCCCTGCATTCTAATTGTTCCATCAATCTGAAGTTTGGTTTCATCTAAAACTATGGTTGCACATCGGCAGGTCGGAGGTTGGGCGATCGAGTACGGAAATCTTTTGACATTTGCAACAGTAAGAGGTGCCGCTCATATGGTACCTTATGCGCAGCCAGCAAGAGCGTTGCATCTGTTTAGTTCCTTTGTCCATGGTCGGAGACTGCCTAATTCGACTCGGCCTTCGATTGATGATTAGATAAGTTTTCCTACATATAATACTCTTACTTTAGATCTATGCATTCTGGAATATGGAAAAGAAGAAAATAATTTAGCATTCAGGCCCCAAGTCTGGGCAGTTTACAATATTGAGCTATCTGGTTTATACCAGTTTCTTCTGATTGAATTCTTTGAAAGTTTGGGTTTGAATTAAAGTGAAAAAGAATTGCTTCTTTTGATTTATTGAGTTCAATGCAGTGTTTATTATGTGTGCAACTGTCTAATCTAAATGCAAAGTTATACAAATTAGCTAATTCGATAATCTGAGCATACTTTAACAGTTAAAGCTTCAAGTTATACAAATTTGTTAATCTGAACATATTTTAACAGTTAAAGTTTCGGTAGCATTCCTTTTATATTAAAGGTAGTTCTCCAAATTAGAAGTGCATTTGAGATTATTTTTTTAAGTGTAACATGTGCAGACATAGATACATATATATATCTTTTAAGGGAAAAAGAAACATCTTTCAAAAAAAAAAAAAGGAAAAAGAAATAATTGTTTGTAAGATACTTTAAAGGTGCTTTAGAACTTTTATAATAACTTTGAATAAACAAATGGAACCTAGTTCAAATGTTTGAAAAATTGATAACCAAGTAGAACTAGAAATTAAGGGGATCTTAAGCAAAGTATTTTGGACCCTAAGTTTTAAGATACAGATTCGTTTGGTCTTTACGTTTCAAACATCTTCTTAATCCGAAATGGCAAATGATTAGTACAACATGTGGGGATGGGGATCGAACTCACAACCTCATAGTTGGAACCATATGTTAATTACTGTTGAGCTATGTTCGTTAATTGTAACTTTTTTTTAGTACAATATATTGGGAAGAAGATTTGAACTCAAAACCTATTGGTTGGAGATATATGCCAATTACGGTCGTTGAGTTATGCTCGCTTTAGTTTATTAATTGCAACTTATATTTTCTTAATTTGTGGAGATAGATTATTTAAAGCTATTAAATAAATTATTTTAATTTTTAAGGACAGAATTGCAACCTTATTTAAAGCTATTATACTTTCTTAAATAAAAAATTTTCTATTTTTCAAATTAAAAATATTTTAAAACTTTACTATTTATTTAAACTAATAATTTATACTTTTATATAAAGAAATCTATTATGATAAATTATATTTTCTTTAATAAATTATAAATTTGATTATTTTAATATTTTATGTTTTTCTAATTTAAAATATTTTTCTAATTTATTCTTTATTTAAAATACTATATTTTCTATAAAAAAAATTTATATTTTTCATATCACGTTGTAGTTGTATTCAAAATCAAGATTCAAGATTGTAGTGTTGATAATATGATAAAACTTTTTTCTCCAAAAGCATTTTCGTATAAAATTATTTAAATTAATAAAAAATAATTGCAATCCAAATACATGTAGATTATTGTAATTTTTAATTACGGAATTACAACCTTATTTAAAGTTATTATATTTTTTAAACAAAAAATTTTATATTTTTCAAATTAAAAATATTTTAAAACTTTAGTGTTTATTTAAATTAATAATTTATACTTTTTATATAGAGAAATTTATATGGTAAATTATATTTTCTTTAATAAATTATAAATTTGGTTATTTTAATATTTTATATTTTTTTAATTCAAAATATTTTGAAATTTTATTCTTTATTTAACGGTTATAATTGATACTTTGTTGAAAAATATATTTGGTTATTGTATTTTCATTAAAGTAATGATTTAGTCCATAAACTTTAATTTGTAATGATTTAGTCTCCGTATTTTATTAAAGTAAGAATTTAGTCCTCGAACTTTATTCTATAACGATTTAGTTCTTGTAGTCTAAAAATTTGTAACAATTTAGTTTCTATCGTGAAAAATCTTAGTCCATGAGTTTGAAGATAGGTTTTTATTTGGTCTTTTAAAAATTGACACTTTAATCCCTAATTTTAGAAAATGGTTTTAAAAACTGACACTTTAATCCCTAACTTTAGAAAATGGTTCTAAATGGTCCACGAACTCATTTGACGCGGCGGTTAAAGTGGGTGATTCCATTGTGCTTGCTTTGCAAAAAATATTAATTTAATATATATATGTGGTGGCTGAGGTAGTATATCCCTATTTTTCCTTCTTTCTCGGTCTTCCCTCCATCTTCGTCGGCAAATTTTGTCGGCGAGATGAGGTGGCATACACTACCGCTCATCTGCCATTTAATCCACCTGAACCCCCCGGAGCCATGAATTTCAAGATCCATCCCACCGCCGCCAAACCTGCAACCACAATCTTAAAATGGGTTTCAGAAATCGTTGAAACATTCGCCATGCATGGCGTCGAAAACGAACTCCTAATTCTGCTGAAAATGCTGGGGAAAAC
Organism: Momordica charantia; assembly: GCF_001995035.1. The sequence goes on from NW_019104602.1 coordinate 247,698, forward strand.
ACACTGCGACAACGGCAACGATGACGGTGACGGCGAGCTTCAAGGCCATCGAAATCGTTGGAGTCAGAGGGATGGGGAAATCAACGATTTCCAAAGCCTTTCTCCAAATCCCAGAAGTGAAATCAAAATTTCTCCCCAAAAATTGGGTTTCCACCAAAATCGCTCTGATGAATAGAATCCTAATTTCTCTCGAGAAGATACAAATTTTATTGCCGCCCAAATACTCGCAGGCCTCCTCCACGCTCTCCGCCTGCAACTGAGGGGAAAACAAAATCTGATTGTACTGGACGAAGCAAAAGAAAACTGAAGAATGACAAAAATGGTATTCATATTTGAATTGTTCTTCCAAGAAAATTTGGGAGAAATTGGGACATGGGTTTCCTGTGACCATTGTTAAGGATACTAATGAAACACCCTGTTTCAATGATAAACATTCTAGAAGAAGTGACACCTCACGACCATTCTAGAGTCTTCTCCAACAAAATCTCAAAGGAAATATTTTGCAAAATCTCCTTGACAAGTGTACAGTTTGTTACCGTTTTTTATATTCTTTATTTCCAGTTAAAATACAAAGCGTTGTTTGCTCATTTGAAATAACAAGAAACAAATCTGCAATCCCTATTTTTCTTGAATCGTATTTTGGTATTAGAGCCACAAATGCCAACGCCTCATTCTCGAGCAATGTTATGGTGACATCTGCGAACCCAACCTTCAGTAGCCCACCGCTTAATCAGCTCTTGAATCAAATGACTTCAATCAAGCTCGATCGAGGGAACTATCTATTATGGAGAAATTTAACATTTCATATCCTTAGAAGCTACAAATTGGAAGGGCATCTTTCTGGAAAAACACCATGCCCACCAAAATTTGTGCAATTTGTGGTTAACACTGCTGCAACAGCAACAGGAGAAGCATCTAACTCTACAACAGTCCCAGCTGATACGACAGTAGCCTCAAGCTCAGAAACTACAGTAGCAGCGATGGTAAATCCTTCGTATAAGTCATGGGTAGTTGTTGATCAACTTCTTCTCGAATGGTTATGTATAATTCAATGACTACTGAAGTGGCAACACAAGTAAATGGGATGTAAAAATGCTAGAGACTTATGGACAGTTATCCAAGAATTATTCAAAATACAATCACGAGCAGGAGAAGACTACCTACGCTAAAACTCTTAACGATTCATGAAAAATGATAGATTATTTGCATATTATGAAGTCTCATGCAGATAATTTGGGACAAGCGGGCAGTCTAGTACTACCCGATCGCTAATTTCCCAAGTGTTACTTGGATTAGATGAGGAATATAATCTGGTAGTTGCTACGATTCCAGGGCGATTTAGGATATCTTGGGCTGGAATGCAAGCTGAAATTCTCGTATTTGAAAAAAGATTAGAATTCCAGAACTCTCAAAAGAACACAGTGGCATTCCACCATACTGCTGCAATAAACATGACTAATAGCAAAATTTCAAATAGAAGTCAGAGGCAACAATTTAACAACAATCAGAAGGATGGAGGAGGCTGAAATCAAGGCAGGGGAAAATGGAACAATAATGGTAACAACCGCCAAATTTGTCAGATGGAAAATCTGGTCATTCTGCCTTTGTGTGTTGGCATAGATTTGATAAACAATTCTCAGGAGGACCCAATCATAATCAGAACAAAGGCAATAGCTCCAACCTTCAAAAGGTCTTTACACAGAATGGTGGTAACCTTCAAGGTAAGACCATTCATGCCCTGGTTGCAACACAAAATACTAATCCATTTGTTTCAACTCCTAAGACAGTGATCGATCCAAATTGGTACATAGATAGTGGAGTCTCAAATCATGTTACATCTGATTGCAGTAACATTGTCAATCCAGCTGAATGTGGAGGTGAGGAAAAGGTAAGAGTTGGTAATCCGAAAGGCGCTTATGAGGAACTTCTCGCAGTTTCCCGAGGAGAAGTCTGTCGAAGAAGAAGATGTTGGCGCATCTCAGCCCGCAGGCGGCGCCATTGATGAAGAAGAAGGATAACAAGGGGAGTTGACTTTCCCCTACTCAGAATCTGTTTAATTTTCTGCAATTTACGTTCCAATTTTTTATCTGAGTAGCTTACAGTTTACATGTTTTAGGTAGTTAGGAAGTTAATAGTTTGTTTAGTTTAATTTTGTGCGTAGCTGTGTAGTTTCTTTTGTGCAACTCCATACAAGCAGAGTGTGAAGAATGTTAATGTAGGTCGAGTGAGCTTTGCGTGCCAATTTGTTTTCACTTTTGCCTAAGATGACTGGTCTGTGGAAATCAATAGGAAGCCTGCTCTTGCTGTAGTTAGGAAGGAATTGGCAGGTCTTACCCTTTTTCTAATGCATTCTAAAATAGCACATGATAGTTTCACTCTGCTAGTATCCCCTAGTTGGGCCTAGAAATCTTTCTCAGAAGAATTTCAAGGGCTGTGTTTTCCCTTCCTAACTTGCCAGCAAGCTATTGACCTTAGCAACAACCTACAAGAATTTCGCCCCTTTAGAACAAAACAGATAGGCAGTAATCAATGCATCAACTTATTCTATCATATCTTCAATTTAAGTTTGGGGGAGCCTTGTCCTTAGTTATTCGACGTCATTTACCAAGCATTGAGGACAATGCTTCACTTTAAGTTAAGGGGTGAGGGACTTTCATTTGATGGCATCATTCATTCTTGTAATCTCCATTGAAATGCATTTACCTGTAAAGCTATGATAAATTTTGGGCCCTGTAATTTAGTTCTATAAGTTAAAAAAAAATCATCATTGCAAAGAGCTGCAGGGTCCGAAATGGCTAGTAGTCCATAGCTATCTTAGGAGGCCAGTATCAAGGCAGTAGTCTAGAGTAGGGGGGCCAGTTTTAGATAGGAGGCTAAGGAGATTTTAGAGGACACTAAGGGTGAGGGTGGACTGAAGGGGTCTTCTGCAAAATAAGGTGCATTAGCCTTAGTGCAAGAGTTAGTTGTGTCCTTTCTGACAGTAAAGTTTGAGCAGGTTGAAAAATACTTACCACAGTGATGAATCTTAGGTAGTAGTTAGAAGCAGTTGGCATGTCTAGTGAGCAAGATATGGCTTGAAAAATGCAAAAACCACTAGTATTGCTTGGGGACAAGTAGTTTAAGTCTCGGGGTTTGATAACTCTCCAAAAGAGAGTTATTTGGACTTGAAATTCAATATATCTTAGCTAAGGATAGCCACAAGATCACCCATTATGAACTTAGTGATGGCAGAAATGAATTAATATTTGTCATTCTTCTTAGCTTTGCAAATTTTGTGATAAATTCTAATTTTGGGTTCTTTGTTGCAGCACCAACTATGTTACAGAATCACAATCAGAAAAAGTACAGAAAAGCAGACTGGCAGTGACAGTGATAGAGCTATAAAAAGACCACAGAATCACATGGAAGAGAGAGTTGGGGGCACACGAATGCTATTTGTTGCCCTAAAAACAAAAGGGGTATAAAAGTATCATTAAAGGAAGCCTCCAAGCATACTTTTACATCAATCATCCCTCACTTCAAAAACATTCTCCCAAGAAACCAGTTCGAGAAAGACAAACAGAAGGTGGAGTTTCGAAGCTGAGCTAGAGCAGAGGAAGAGAGAGAAGACCACAAGGAGCTGAACCTTACAGCTTCTTTGTTTCACTATTGCACCCACTTTCTCTTTGTATCACTTCATTTATTTTTGTTTCTTTTGTATTTTCCCCATGACTGTGCGTAGCTAAGCCTATTTGTAAGGGGAAGGGTTGTGAATTTTTTCTGGAGCTAAATACTGTGTTGTTGATATTAATGATGAATGGGTTTTAAGTTGTTGTTGTGCTTAATCTTATTTTCAACATGTTTGATCACCATGGTTGGAATATCTCTTTGTTAACTCTTGGAAAAGAGTGATAAACTTCAGCTTGTGCTAGATTCTACTTGTGTTAGAGAGTGAGCCCTTATGAATAGGGCTCACCTAGCATGGCTATAAACTGTTTTTTATTTGCTGTGTAAGTTTGTCGATAAACCCTAGCAGCAGAAATTTGGGATGCCTGGAAATGATCCACGTCTGTTTGGCCAGTACTCACATTGTTAATGCTACAGTATTGTTTAGGCAACCAAGGAAAAGACACACCTAAACCTTCCCCCTTACCTTGTTAAAATGAAGTAATCAATCTTACTCATTAATTACCAATTTATTAGAAGTTAATCGAACCTGACTGTGGTGTAGATCGTAGTAGTCAGTATGCAGAGTAATTCGTTAGTTTTTGTGACATTCTGTTCATTTTGAGTTGCCTAAGAATTGTTTGCTTTTATATTTTAGCTTTCTTGAAACATTGTTAGGGTGTGTAGGCAACATTTCTATGTGGATTCGAACTTTTTATTACTTGCTATAACGATAGTGTACACTTGCACATAATAAACAATACTCTACTCTCTATACGTTTCGTCCTCCTATGTGTTTGTTGTCCTCCCTTAAATACGCACTCAACGTAACAGTAAGAACGAGGAGGAAGAAGAGGGTTTTTACTAGGATGGCGATATAGTTAAAAAAAAAACCCTTTATTTAAAAAAAATACAAAATCTTTATTTAAAACAAAATCCAAATGAAACCTCTTTTTATTTTCTTATAAATCCTTTAAATAAAATCTAACTTTTTAATTTATAAATAAAATTTTATCCTAACAGAGATAATTAAAAACTAACTAAAATAATAATAATAGTGAAAATAATAATAATAATAGTAAATCAAATCGAGTCGGACCAAATAAGTTGTCTACAGTTATCTATGGAGTCAAAGAAGAATCTTCCACTACTTAGTAAATCCAATTCAAAATTTGTACATCAAAATTAAATGGGTTTAGGAATAATCAAAATTCGATTTTGTAATTTTTATTTCAAAATTTGATTTTAATCGTCAATTTAAAATTGGATTCTAAAATCTTATTTTAAATTTTTGTTCACATGAGGAGAAATTTGATCCATGAACTTAATTTGTATTGATATTTTAATCTTGATCGGCGGACCTGTGACGTGTTCTTTATTTATAGGATATTTCATGGGCTTTATTTAGATTTGGGATCATAAGATGGACATTTGCTAACTTAAATCTTTTGCTAATCTGAGATTTATTGAATTTTTAATATCTTTTAATTTAATTTAAAGACATTTGTCAAATTATAATTAGTCTCAATTTAATGACATGTCAATTATTATGTGGCAATTTGTGATCTGCTGAGATTTATTAGTCAAGCATTTGTCCTTGACACTCTTTTAAAATCAAATTTCTGATAAACCATAAATATTTCTTATTATTTTTCTCTTTTTTCTTTATTATATTTAATAAAAATTAAGTTGAATCAACTACGGTGTCTACAATATCTTTACAATGTGGCATGCAGAGCACTCAACCTAAATTAATTGCAGTTAAAGCTTCATCTAAAAAAACCAATGCATTTTCATTTCAAATTATCGGTTTTCTCTCCTTGCCGTTAAGAATGAGTATTTTCGAAAGAGTTAGAGCAAAAAGTGGAGAGGAGGAAGGGTGGCTAGCGGCCTGCTCCCCTCCCCTTCTTCTACTCTATGTTAAGGGTGTATGTTTTCTTTCAATCCTGATTTTTTTAGAGGTGGTCCTTTCTGATTTGTTCCATTTCTTTCGTGTTTTTTTCTCAATAAGTAACATTGATTAAAATATAACAGGGACCTCTCTTGCTGTTGTGAAGGGTTTTTCTAGGGAGGATTCTTCTTCCCCACTGGTTTCTGTGATGGTAGACGATGGTTAGGTGTCGAGGATCTCCTCGTTGGATGTTGATAGTGTTGGTTAATAACTCATCATCTAAGTGTTTTGAAGAGTTATCATGCATAGAATTAGATAGGACACTTGCCCGCGTTCTCTTGGGATGACTTTTCATCTTCATTGCATCAAGGTCCAGAGAACTTCCATGGTATAACGGCAAGGAATACGAAGCAAAAGGTGGGCGACGGTGGAGGTGCGGCAGCTATCGGCTCGAACACCATTTTGGAATCTGGGGAAGATATTAGTCTTAATTGTATTGAAATCTGTGACCAATGTGATTTGAGGAATTTTCCTAATGCTTCCTTACCGTCATGGTGGAGAATAAGACAACTTTGAAGGCAATTATTTCCCCCCTAATTGTGAATAGAATGTCATATAATTGACAAGATTAATGAGGAGTCTCTCTCAACCTCATTGAATGAGGTTGACGATGTTGTGACTTTGGAGAATGTGTGTTTAGTAGACTAAAATTTATTCATATTCCTAATTTATAGGCAATTTCAGACAATTGTTTTAGTTATGTATTGTGATGGTGATGTATGGTCACCATTCTTCTGATGTAACCCTTAGTGGACTTGTTTCTTTTTAATACAACGTTTCTTTGTATAAAAAAATAGATACGCACAGTATTCTACATTTCACTTTGTTTAATAGATATGGCTGGAAGGGTTAAAAAAAACGAGCATGTATAGATCTTGTTGAGGAGGAAGAAAGGTTGGAAAATTGACATAGATAACCTAAAAAAGTTTGTTGTTTGCTCAACTGACCTCAATTAAAAAATTTGACTCAACTGACCCAATTTAATATTTTGAATAGAATATTGAAGGATTAAATTACTATTTTAGCCTCAATCTGGAATGCAAGTGAAGTCGCAAACGAATTAACACGAAAAGAAATTAATGGGCAAGTTCAACCGTGGTTATTGTTAGTTTGACCTTGGTTAGTAGAAGAGTAACACGAATTTTTTGCTTCACCACGGCCGTGAACTATAGGATCTCGGCCGTGGTGTTCATGAAAGACAACTAATGGGCTAGGTTGGACCGTGGTTAAAATGAATGCTTGACCACGGCCGTGAAAAATAGTACCACGGTCGTGGTGTTCAT
>NW_019104602.1:256258-299979 GCF_001995035.1 Momordica charantia
TAGACGAATCGAAAACAATATTATGAACCAATAAAAAACTAACCTCGTTCAAGGTGTCAGAGATGAAAAATTGACTTCCTTTAATGGATTCAAGATGTGAAAAATGTTGGAAAATGTATAGAAGTTCTTCAAAACCACGTGAAAGATGTGCTTCTGGACAATACAGACTGAAACATACTTTTATTCTCTGCAATCGGTGAGAATTTGTGGGTATATAATAAATGATAGTACAAAAATTTGGTGGTGAATTATTAAGTTGGTGGTACTTTAATAAATGTGGCCATGAATCAAGTGGAACTCATCCATGGTTTTAATTACACCAGCCTACGTGATTCCGTGTCAGATTTGTTGTAGTTCAATTCATTTCAGTGTATATTCGTAATTACAGACTCTCTGAAATGTCAGAAAAGTTAAAATTGGGTCAATTGAGTCAATTTTTATAATTTAAGTCATTTAAGCAAAATAGAAATTTTTTCAGGTCAAAGTTGACTCAAAATGTCTTAGGGTTTACAAAAGTGACCTAATATTTGAAAACATGTTCTTCTCCTCCAAAAGAAAATTTTCATAAAAATGAAAGAATGCACCATTACAGTTATGCCCCTAATTTTACATATAATCGTTGAATTCATCACTTCTTTTTCTACCATCCCTTTCCAATTACTCTCGTTTTCATTGTTTGGTCGTTTGCTTTTGATTTCTTGAGTTTTTGTTTTTTATTTCGTTCGTTTGCTAGCGATTTTGGTCGTTTCACTCACCTTTTTGTTTTTGTGTCATTGGAAAAAACATGGAAGACTGGTGAAGATTCATCATTAAGAAAAAAAAATGCAAGAGAGATTCACAAGGTTGATTGTTTTTATTTGGACTCATTTTTGAATCTAGTTCGAGACTGCATAATCTCAGTAAGGATTCATGAAGTTTGAGTCAAGTTTATTTATTTATTTATTTTGGATTCGTTGAAATTAAATGAGCATAAATATTTGAGGAGACCTGAGAATATTTGTTATTAATAAAAAGCTTATAGCCGCTTTTTTTCATAATAGATGCCTCTCTCGTCAAAATGTCAAATCCAAGTGCTTTAGTATTTGAGTTACTAATAAGAGTCCTCCGAATAGCTTCAATGTCCTCTGATAAAAGTCAGATTAAGCTTTTTCTCATCACAGCCACCTCTTGGATTGATAAGCTCCTTCACCATAAGACCTTTAAAAGGGGGAAGGGGTAATAGGTTTGAACGTAGATTCTCGAGGTATCTAGCCATCAATGAAAGCTCTCATAGTACTACCATCGGGTGAGGTTTAAGTTTATAGTGTATATATATAGTTGTTATATATTTAAATAAAAAGAGGTGATTACGATTTGTGAAGGAGATGTGGGTTTTCAGTTCCTTATGAAAATTCAAGCAAGTTTTGCCCGAAAAATAAAGCAAACTCGTGAACATTTCTCGAGTTTTGGCCTCTGCCTTATTTCTTGGGCATGATTTCACCTAAGATATAATCCAAAGGCCAAAAAATGAGAGCCCAAAACTCGGGCAAGGCCTTTGCCTTATTTCCCAAGCACGATGTCGTTCGGGAATTATTGGAAATGTTAAAAAAAATGTTTTACAAAGTGGTTGTCCCACGTGGATGGATTTAGAAGTTGGAAAGGTGCTTATATTGTACTAGTAAAAAGTTTTTGGGATAGGTCTAAAACCTTTCCACACACGCGCACCACAGCCATCTATCCAATCGAACATAAGTTCAGTTAAACTTGTGCTTATGCAAAAAAAATAAGAAACACCTTTTATTTTTTTTGGTAAAAATTATTTAATTGCATTTATTAAATTAAATTGCCGTTTTTATTTAATTTAAACGTTTCCAAATATTTTGTTATTTAAACGAAAACATTTTTGAATTCTTGCCTATACAAAGAAAGAGTTTTTTCAAACGGAAGACACACAATTTCTCCCATTTTCGTTCTTCCCTCTCCTCACTTTCTCTAATCAATCTCATTTGAGAATTTTCCAAAAGTTTGTAATATATATATTATTGGTTAATCTAACCTAAATATTTCCTGGGCATGGTGGTTTCAGCGTTATTTGTCTCCCTTTACACTTGATTATGAGTCTTAATGAATAATTTATCTTTTTAAAAATAGTTAGCATAATGGTTTAATATGATTAAATCTCGATGAACTACTACTCAAACTATTGGATAGTTAACTATTTGGTTTAGTTGCGGGGTGGAGATTCGAACTCACAATGTTTTAATTGAAAATATGAGTTTTGCTTAGGATGACCGAGAGTCTATATATAAAATTTATATTAGAGATAAACTTGAAATATGATATTTATGTGGTTTTTACAGTGTTGAAACCGTGTGCAAGTTGGGTAAACTTTACCTAAAGGGTATTTCATTGTAACAATGTATAAATAACCCAAAAGAAAAAGCTATGTACTCTGAACTTGAAAACACTTACCTGATTAGTGAAAGATTTGCTGTCCTTTACAGTGGATGTAGGTCCTTATGTGACTGAACCACTTAAATCTCTGTGCATATCTCTTTTTTCCCTTCTTCTTCATTGTTTTTCTGCTTGTTTTTGGGTCAGAGTTGTCTTGCCCTAGAAAGGAATTTTGTTCAGCCTTTTCTCTTCTCCTCGTTCGGTACTAACAAAAGTGGTATTAGAGCCAGCAGTGAGAAGAAAGACGCCTGCAAGATTCAAGAAACAGAGCATGGCGGTTGCACGATTCGAAATTGAAAAATTCGATGGAAAGGCTGACTTTGAGTTGTGGAAGGCCAAAATCAAAGCTGTTCTTGGACAGCAAAAAGCTTCAAAAGCAATTCTAGATCCTAAAGAGTTACCCCAGTCGATCACAGCAGAAGAAAAAGAGACGATGGAAGAAATCGCCTATGAAACTATCATTTTGAATCTAGCTGACAATGTCCTAAGGCAAGTAGTTGATCTAAAGACTGCATATGAGATTTGGACAAAATTAGATACAATTTTCTTAACAAAGGATTTGCCAAACAAAGCATATCTGAGAGAAAGGTTCTTTTCATATAAAATGGACAGCTCGAAATCTCTAAGTGAAAATCTTGATGAATTAAAAAAATGACTTCTGAATTCAAGAACTTAGGAGACAAAATTGGTGATGAAAACGGGGCCTTTTTCCTTCTAAACTCTTTACCATAAGCCTATAAAGATGTAAAAACAACTCTTAAATATGGAAGAGCATCTCTTACAACAGATGCTATTATTTCAACCATCAAAACTAAAGAACTAGAGTTGTTGGCAACAAAAAGGGAGAGTACTAATGTTGAAGGTCACTTTGTAAAAGGGAAGTTTAAGAATAGTTAAAAAGATGAGAGACTTCAACCAGATGATAATGAAAAGCCCAAGATAAGGTGTAGTTACTGTCACAAGATAGGACACCTCAAGAAAGATTGCTTCCTTCTAAAAAAGAAGCAAAATTGGAAGAATAAAAAGTCAAAACAAGCAGAAGCATCAGTGGGAGAAACGGCTTGTACTTACTCTGATGTCTTAACAGCCACAGAACACAGTGCCTGTACCGAAAGCTCTCGGGACAATCAAGAATGGGTGCTAGACTCTGGCTGCTCATATCACATGACTCCATCGAAAGAATGGTTCCAGACCTACAAAAGATGGGATGTTGGATCAGTGTATATGGGAAACAATAACATTTGTGAGGTTGTAGACATTGGATCGGTTGTCTTAAAAATGAAGGATGGAACATCAAAATTATTACAAAATGTTAGACATGTTCCTAATCTCAAGAGAAACCTAATCTCTCTTGGAATGCTAGATGCAATAGGCTGCACCTATAATGGCCAAGAAGGAACTCTAGAAGTTAAAAAGGACTCTAAGATTGTTCTTGTGGGAGAGAAAAACAATGGCATTTATGTGGTGAAAGACATTGCTTTATCAGGTTCAGCACTTGTGACAACTACAAAGAAACTATCTCAAGGAGACTTGTGGCACAAGCGGTTGTCTCACATTAGCACAAAAGGACTACAAGAACTTGAAAAACAAGGAGTTCTACCTCAAGGTCTACACAAAGATGTCAGTTTCTGTGAACAATGCATTTTTGGTAAATCCAAGAGACAGAGCTTCCAAAAATCAGAACATACAACTAAAGGCATCTTAGACTACATACATTCTGACCTATGGGGACCGGCACAAACACACTCTCTGTGTCATTCGAGGTACTTTTTAACCTTCATAGATGATTTTTCAAGGAAATCTTGGATTTATTTTCTAAAAACTAAGAATCAAGCACTTGAAAAATTTAAAGAACGGAGGAAGATGGTAGAGAATCAAACCAATAGATCAGTAAAATACTTAAGAACTGATAATGGGTTAGAATTTTGTGGAGAAGAATTTAACTCCTACTGCAAGGAGGCTAGAATAATCCGACATAAGATTGTGAGGCACACTCCCCAACAGAATGGAGTGGCAGAGAGACTAAACCGTACAATTATAGAGCGAGTGAGGTGCCTCTTAACTGTGCAAACCTCCCTGAAAATTTATGGGCAGAAGTTGCCTCTTATGCAGTGTATACAGTGAATAGATGTCCTCATACAGCAATAATTTCCTCACACCCGAAGAAAAATGGACCAAACATCCTCCTAAACTAATAAACCTAAAGGTGTTTGGTTGTGTTAGGTATGCTCACGTAAACCAGGAAAATTGAAACCACGAGCTATTAAGTGCATGTTTGTAGGCTTTATAGAAGGTGTTAAAGGTTTCAGATTTTGGCAACCTACAGAAAACAAATGTATAAATAGCAGGGATGTGGTGTTTCGTGAAGAGGAAATGTTCATGTTGCAGCAGCCCACAAATGAAAATAGTGATAATGAGAGTACGAGTACTACAGTTGAGGTGGAGCTACCTATTTTGGTACCAAACCAAAACACTATAGAAGAAATGCCTCAAGAGGTTGAGGTAGAAGGAGCTGAAAACCTAGAAGACCTACCTCAGCAATCAGAAGACCTTTCTGGTTACTCTCTAGCTCGGGATAGGCAGAGGAGACAAATTGTACCTCCAAAAAGATATGATGACACTAATTTGGTTGCTGCTGCTTTGAGTGTGGCTCACTCACTCAATGATAATGAACCAACAAGCTTTAAAGAAGCTATCTCTGGACTTAATGCCCAAGAATGGATAAGTGCAATGAATGAAGAAATGTCATCTCTAGAGGTGAACAAGACATGGACAGTAGTACCTTTACCAAAAGGAGAAAAAGCTATATCCTCAAAATGGATATACAAATTTAAGGAAGGAATACCAGGAGTCCAAAAATCGAGGTTTAAAGCTAGATTTGTTGCTAAAGGATTCTCACAAAGAGAAGGAATTGACTATTCGGAAGTCTTTTCACCTGTTGTGAAGCACACTTTAATTAGAATGCTTCTTACAATAGTAACTCAAGAAGACTTAGAATTAAACCAACTTGATGTAAAGACAGCATTCCTCCATGGTTATCTAAAAGAAACAATTTTCTTAAAGTAGCCTGAAGGCTATATCGAGAAAGGCAAGGAAGATCAGGTATGTTTACTAAATAAGTCTCTATATGGTCTTAAACAGTCCCCTAGATGTTGGAACCAACGATTTGATGAATTTGTGGTCAACAGTGGCTTTAAAAGAAGCTCTTATGACAGTTGCTTCTACATCAAACTCACTACTAAGCTAGACAAAATTTATCTACTATTATATGTAGATGATATGCTTCTAGCTGGAAAGAGAAAGGAAGACCTTGATGAAGTGAAGGAGTTATTAAAAACCGAGTTTGAGATGAAGGATCTTGGATAAGCTAGAAGGATACTAGGGATGGATATCTCTAGAAACTTACAAAAAGGAGAATTACATCTTAATCAAGCTCCCTACTGTAATAGAATTATCTCAAAGTTTAAAATAACAGAAGCCAAATCGGTTAAAATCCCTCTTGCTCAACACTTTAAACTCTCGAATGCAGACTCTGCCACAGTAGAAGATAATGATCATATCAGTTATATGGAGGTCATTCCATATTCTAGTGCAGTAGGTAGCATCATGTATCTAATGATCTGCACCAGACTTGACATAGCTTATGCTACAAGCATGATAAGTCGTTTTATGTCAAACCCCGGCAAAAGACATTGGGAGGCTGTAAAATGGGTCCTCCGATATCTAAAAGGCTCTAACTCTACCGGCCTAACATTCAAAGGGAGTAAAAGAAACTAGGACAAACTCCAAGGCTATGTAGATGTCGATTACGCTGGGGACATAGATCAAAGAAAATCTATGACTGGATATTTATTCCTTATCGGGGAAAATGTTGTGAGCTGGAAGTCTACACTTCAACCTGTGGTGGCCCTATCAACTACAGAATCAGAATTTATTGCCCTAGCAGAGGCAGTAAAAAAAGCCCTATGGCTAAAGGGGTTGCTAAAAGACTTTGGGTATGAACAACAAGAAGTCACAATATATTGTGACAATCAGAGCACAATCTATCTCTCCAAAAACCAGCAATTTCACAACAGAACCAAGCATATCGATGTAAAATTTCACTTTATAAGAGAACAAATTGAGAAAGGACAAATCAAGGTGGAGAAAATTCATACCTCTGACAATACAGCAGGCATGCTAACAAAACCAGTAGCTCAAGCCAAATTTGTTCACTGCTTGTAGCTGAGCCAAATTTGTTCACTGCTTGTAGCTGGCGGGAGTTTTCGCACCAGAAAAATGAAAATCAAAATCAAGGGCATATCAGTCACTTACAGAACGTTTCAAAGGTGGAGATTTGTGGTTTTTACAGTGTTGAAACCGTGTGTAAGTTGGGTAAACTTTACCTAAAGGGTATTTCATTGTAACAGTATATAAATAACCCAAAAGAAAAAGCTATGTACTCTGAACTTGAACACTTACCTGATTAGTGAAAAATTTGCTGCCCTTTACAGTGGATGTAGGTCCTTATGTGACTGAACCACTTAAATCTCTGTGCATATCTCTTCTTTCCCTTCTTCTTCATTGTTTTTCTGCTTGCTTTCGGGTCAGAGTTGTCTTGCCCTAGAAAGGAATTTCGTTCAGCCTTTTCTCTTCTCCTTGTTTGGTCCTAACAATTTAGGTAGATGATTTATGATGAATGTTGACAGAAAGAAAGTATTCAAGAACATAAGTAAAGTTACATTGAAGATGAGTCAAGAGATGAAGAAGACAATGAGAAGATTTGAAAATTGTTATTTTGTGTTATCAAATATAGAGTTTAGCTGGGAGGCTATCTAAAATCTTATCTAAAATCTTGTCATTACTTTGTTTTTACCAATTGGATTGATTCATAATAGAATTTTAGTTTCGTGCTTTCTTTCATGTTTTGTTAGTAGCTTTCTCAAACTTTTGCAATTTCATGTTTCTTTAAATTGCATGTCAAGAACATTCAAATGAGATCGACCATCCTATCTTGTGAAGTATTCCGACTTTTAAACCAAAATACTTGTTCCTCGACAATCCATGTCGAATCCCCCATTCATAAAAACCCTAGAGTACTGTCTATTTTATATATAATATGTAGTAAAAAAGTAAATTTGTTCAGGAGTGTTTTGTTTGTCACAGAAAAACAATGACAAATAAAACACTGATTCAAACACTTAGCAAATATATGTGATCATTACCTATTTTTAATGATCACAAATCTCTGAGTTCAACTTGGAGATGGAGGATTCTTCTTTCTTTCCTCTTCGGTGAAAGAGGGCAAAAAAAAGGTGTGTGGGAGAAAGAATTTAGAAAGGAGAGAAGATTTCGTCCACCAAGCGGGACAGAGTGCGACCCCTAAGCAATTGGAGGTTCTCGCTAATCTCTTGGGGGTCCATATCATCTTCAAACTTTTCCTCTTTCATTAGCATAGCTAAATTGGAATAGGATGACTCAGCGTCAGGAAAAGTAAGCCCCCCCTAGCCTTGATTGAATTAGGCTTCGCAGGATTCTTTATAGATGAGTTGTAGTCGATTCGCCCCTTATGTTATGGCTCGTCTCGCGCTTAGTCACTCGCGGGATTCGGATAGGGGGGCAGCAAGTCTTTTCTGAAAAAACTCGCAGTTCTACCCCTATATATATATATTATTTTTTAGATACTAACTCTTTGGTTGGATCGGACAGGGACTTCTATAAAGATCTTTCCACTCATTCATCATACTCAAAGTCGAAGTCACGGCCGGCATGGGGGGCTCGGAAAAATAACGAGAATCACAAATATTTTACCTCTGAACAAATTCTTTTTTTCTTACTACATATTATATATAAAACGGACAGTACTCAAGGGAGCATAAGGATGTTGTATACTCCTTTAATACAACCTTAGGGTCGTAGGACTTCATATATCCAAAAGGTTCATAATTTCAATTCACTAGTATTTTCATACCAAGTTAGTATCATATAGTATTAATTTCTCCAAAATGAAAATAAATTTAAAAAAAAAATCTTAATTGAACAAGAAAGCCAATGTAATTCAATTTTAAATTATCGAGATAGATTACAAAATTTCAAAATTTAAAATACATGATCAAATGAAATTCTGGATAAAATACGTGGGATAAATGTAAAGAATAAAGATTAAAAATCTATTAGTTTTATTAATACAAGTTTGGCAATATTTTTTCCACCGCATTAGGGCAGCTAAGAGGAGAAAAAGCTCCATAACAAAAATTCTTTCCCTCCTCTCCTGGATTGGCACCCGATTTCACGACAACAAAGCATTGATATTGAAAAGCCCTTCGCTGAGGAGGAGATTTGGAGAGCCGTCAAAATATGGGGTCTAACAAGTCTTCAGGACCGGATGGTTGAGAGTGTTCCAAGATTTTTTTAGGACCGGAGTCATGAATGCAAGCCTAAATGAGACGTATGCTTACCTCATTATCCCCCTTCCTTTTCATTATGGTGGTGGATGTGTTTAGTAGATTAACGTCCAAGGCAGCCAGCTCCAATCTCATTAAAGGGTTTGACCTCGGCAACAATTCTTTGGAGATTGCAATTTGTCAATATCCCCATCCCTACCAAGTGGTGTTTTCACAACCAACTCCCTCACCAAGTACCTATCTTCCCACTTATCGAGTTCTCCTCCCATTTGGAAGGATCCCTATCCAAAAAAGGTAAAATTTTTCCTGTGGAAATGCAGCCACCAAGCTATAAGCTCCAAAGAAGACAGTCTTACAAATCTATTTCTCCACATTGCTGGATTCATTGTAAACAAGCTTCAGAAGCACAACACCACCTATTTATCACTTGTTCATTCCCATTGAGATTCTGGAATTTTCTGTTAAAAACATTTGGATGGTATCCCTTCCCTTTTGGAAGCCATTACATGCTACAAAACACCAAAATCAGGTCGGAATGCTTCCTCAACACAGCATAAATCATGCTTCAATCTCATTTTTTCTATCACCATTTCACCAAGATACTGTATATTATATGTAACAATATCTTTATAATAAAGAAATTCTATAATATGAAGAATTTGTATTAAAAATTTTCAAATATGGACCAAAATTATCCATTTTTAAAAGTATAAACAAACATTTGAAAATATACTAACTAAAATAAATCAAAATTGAAAAACATGCAACAATGGAAGCTAAAAATATAAATTAAAATATTATTTTAACAATTTTTTCAAGAAAAGATGGTTGGATTTAATAATTATATTTAGTTAAGAGTCAGTAATTTTATATATATTGAATGATATTCCCTAATGAATTGTGCATATATATTTACTTCACTCTCACCAATTGAAATGTGATCTACTGCATTAATTAAGAAACGTGAAAAACTGTGAGAGAGAAAAGTAAAAAAGAAGAAATACATAAAAACTCTCAGAGAGATGTTGTAAGACTTTTGAAATTCTCCAGACTTAAATAGATGACAAAATTTTTCGATATTCTAACATTTTAAATGCAAAAATTGAGTTAATTTGAGTTTTGGATTTAATAACTGAAGTAATTTTTTTTTTAGACAATATTAATCTTGGCGTTTTTGATAATGTAAATAGAGGCAAAAGAAAAACATGCTAGAATAAAAATTGCGAGATTAAATAGTTAATCTTTTATTAAAAATATATTTATTTTGATTGATTGGGTAATAATAATTTTGAACTTCATAAGATTAGAATAAAAAAAACCTGACTATGAAAAGTTTTGTTTGTTTCTAAAAATTAATAAAAAGACTTAAAATTGGAATTTAATTATAATTAGAACTTTAATAGTTATAACTTTTTTTAACTTCTACAACTAGATAAAAATCCTCTTTTTGCATTTCTCAAAAAAAAAAATCCCCTTTTTGCCTTTTTTTTCCTACAAAAATTTGGTCTCTCTTCCTTACTCAATTTTCTTTTTCCTTAAATTAAAAACACTTACCAATTTCTCATGCAAATATTTTGGAGTTACCTTAGGATTGAAAATATATATTTAATTAGTTTAACTTTTTACTATTTTTTATTTAAAAGTATGTATGATTACAATTTTTTTCAGAAAATTGATTATACTTCTTTTATGAAATACCTACAATATTTCTAGCATATATATTTTTTAAAGTTCAGATAATTTTAAGCTTAGTTTTGAAAATAAAAATATATTTTTATCGTTTTTTTTTAATTCCACAATTTCTTATCTCACTTACCATGAATTTTCTATCGTTATTTTATTTATAATTCTAGTAGATTCCATCATTCTCTCTCATTCTTCTTTTTATTATTTTAAATTTTTATCAAATTAATTACTTCAACTTTATATATGTTCCTATTTTGGCACATTTCGATCATCATCAAAGATTAATTTTATAAAAATGCAGGCAGAAGGAAACGTAGACCAATAAAACTCCATTTTGAGATGTTTGCATCTCTTTCAAGAACTCCCAGCATCTTAGTCAGAGCAACACCCCAAACCTCTAATTTTTTGTATCCCCTATTTTCTCCCAAGATCTGCGATGTGTTTAATTCACAATATCCAAGAAAAAATCCTTGATTTTGCTACATTTCTGAACTAAATCTGGTTTTCAATTAATTCTATGTTAACAGTGCATCAAAAGCTTTCAACAGAACAATCGCACGGAAAAGAAAAGGCACCCAGAAAATCTTTTGAGATGAGATGATGTTCACAACAAGACATGCACAGATCGAAGAAAATTTGGAGAGGGATGATGAACAAGGAACCATCAGAAACACCAATTTCAGCTTTCAGCTAAGTTAATTCGGCAAAATCTGAATCTTAAAGGTCGTGAGTTCAAATCCCACGGTTTAAAAATAAATAAATAAATAAATAAGAGAAGGAACCATCAGAGACCAAAATTGATCCCCAGAAGCTTAGAGCTGTACGGTCCGCATCATGGTTGCGACTTCCTAAGAAGACGCCCATCATTTGGTTCCTTAATTTCATCTCAAAACCATTCAAATTCAAGATCAAACGCTGTTCGATTCAAGAACAAGAAAACTTTGGAAATAAAATCGAGAGAAAAATAAAGTATAGAGGATTAATCGTAGAAAAGAAGAAGCTCAGATTAATGGGTTGAGAGAAACTTATCAGCACAGATTGATTTGAAAATCATCAGAGTGGTGCATGACAATCTCAGATCCTCATCCCCGCCGCAACTTTTCTTGTGATTCTAGTTGAAAAATGAAATAAATGAACAAAAAAATACAAATACAAAACAGAAGAAATTTCGAAGAAACAAGAAGGGAAGGTGATGCCGAGCGATACGATTGATGAAGGTTACGGCTCCGATGGTTGTTGTTATATAGGCGTCAGAAGGAGAAACCCTAATTTTGTTAGCCTATTTTACTATTTTACGCCGATAGTTATTTGTAAATTACGTTACTGCCATGGGATAGGGGCTCGTGAGTAAGCAAGTATATTTAAAAAGAATAGATTAAAATCCTACTTCATTAGTCTTTGTATCCTCGAAATGTTCTTTTTTTCCATATATTTTTAACTTTATTCTGGTATTTTTAAAAGATTTATTTTAATCTATGTGATTTTAAAAAGATCCTTTTAGTCCGTTGGTTTTATTTTTAATCTCATTTTCTTTCACAATTTTTATACAATATTACTATCATATATTTCTTAAAAGGTAAACATCATTTTATACTAAATAGTTTTTGTTGAATTTAAAATTTGTGTTTGTTGAGGGTAAAGTTGAGTAGGACACGCATCAGCAACTACGAGGCATAAGACCACATACAGTTTACCCGTCGTACATTGTGGTGGTAGGAGAGCACGCCTCCACTCCTACTATATGGGAAACACGTAAAGCATTGCGATCAGACAGCTACACGCGACAAGTTTCAGGCTTGCAGGCTAATCTTGCTAACTGCCGGCCCGGGGGGGCATACACTCCACGTCGCTGTACAGCTCGACGCACCTCTGCCATCCCAATTGTTGTTCTTCTATCCAAGCCTATAAGAAGGAAGGACTCTCACATTTGTGAAGTAAGTGAAAAACCTATCACTAAAATCGAATTTCTAACTTGAGCGTCGAAGTGTATTAGACGGGACACCATACCAACGTCGAGTTTTCTAGTTGCAGGTTCATTTGATCCTTGACGAAGCTACTTGTTCGAGGGACACATGTACATCTCCAAAATTTGCAAAAAATGAAAATCTAAAATGATCCATTTTAAAAAATACATGGACAACAACAAACATCTCGAGGACTAAAATGAACCAAAACTATTATAAGTATACAATGAAAATAGTGTTGAAAATTTACTAAAGAGCTTCAGTTACATGTAAAATTTTGCAAAAAAACAAACTAAAATTATCACTTTTTGTCGATTTAAGTTTAATTCGGTGGGTTAAGGTATATGTATCCAACTATTAGGGGGAGTACTCACGTATTAAAAAAATTAATATTATCACTGTTTAAAACGAAAATGAACATTTTTTTAGAGTATAAAAATTAAAATCAACTGAATAAAACTAAAAATAATATTTTAACAAAATAAAATAATAATAAAAGTAGATGGATATATAGTATTTATGGTATCCAATCGAACAGAGTAAGAAAAACGAAACCGAGGATGAAGATGAAGCTGAAGCTGAAGGCCATAGAAGCAACTCGAGAGAGCTTCGCAGAATACGGCCAAGTCGTGGAGGCCATGGACGATGGCGTCAATTTCGGACCCCTAGACGCGCAGTTGGACCTCAGCAATGGAACCCCTAGGTAAACAAATCTCCAAATCCTTCTTCATCGCTTCTCAATTCGCTTCTAGGGTTTTGAATCGGAACCTCACGAACAGGTTCTACATTCTCCACATCGAGAATCGCCCTTTCAATTTCTCTAAGATTACGCATCACGCAAAAGTGACGCAGTGCCTTGGATCGGTGGATAGGCAATCTTGGTATCTTGGAGTTGCCAAGCCATCGATTGTTGCTGATGGTGATGATGCTAACGAGAGATCTGTAAGATCGGGTTGTGGCCATTTGTTTGTGCCTCCCTCTGTTGATGAGATCCGAGTGTTTAGAATTTCAGGGGCTAAGTTTGTTAAGCTCCACAAAGGGACATGGCATGCTGGTCCTCTGTTTCGGGAAACCGCCAGAGATTTCTACAACTTGGAGTTGAGTAACACAAATGTGAGTTCTTCCCCCTCTCTCTTTATTTTCTGCTTGATGATCAATTGGAAGAAATTGGTTGGATTGGATTCTGATTATTGAAACTTCATCAGTTGGATTGGTTAAGAGCTAATTCTATTAGGTCCGGTATTTTTTGTTTCTGTTTCCTCTTTTTTAACCAAGAAAAATAATAGGATTGTATGGCTCCAAAGTTAAAAGAAAAATAGGATTGTATGGCTCCAACACCCGTAAATTCAACTATTTATGTTTTTGGAACAAATAGGAAATAGGAACAGAAATTTGTGTTCGTTGTTTCCAAAATTTTTATAAGAATATTTCTAGAAAAAAATAGAAAGAAAGAAAATAAATAGTTGTGAAATACTTAGTTTCTTAGTAAAATTGATGAAAACAAAAAAAGGGGCCCTTAATTACTTTCCTAGAGAACTTTTGGTCGACCCACAAATATTAGACTTTTCTTAGAAGTTAAATGAGAGATTTAGTAAGGCTTTTTAAAGGATTAAGTGGAAACACTAGAGTCATGTATAAAGTTTCTGTTTTTAGTTTTCTCACAAAGTATTTTTGATATGTTTTTAACTTTTTAAGATATTATGTTTGAATTCTTAGCTAAATTACAAAGCCTCCTAAAAGTTAGGGATAGAATAAGTGTTTTGAAGTCTTAAAAACTTTGAAATCTTAGCAATTCAACCATTTTAGTTTGATTACTGTTGTTCTGTTTGATTCAAGATCATTTTATTTTAAGCGACTGAAAGCATCTCTGTTTTGATACAATTTCACAGCAAATTGCAGGCGGTGGTGGCAAAGAAATTGTACTTTTAGATATCATTTGTAGTTTCACTTAATAGAAATAATGTATCTCAACCAAATGTAGTAGGGTCAGGCGGTTGATCCGTGTATAATTGATGTGCGCGTAAGTTGGCCCGGACACACAGATATAGAAAAAAAAAAGATTAAAGAAAGAAATGAAGTATCTCAATCTTTTATATGAATTCTACAATATTTGGAATATAAGATTTTACATTTTTGTTCTTTTTCCTATTTTAAATGAAATCTATTCTGATTTAATTCCTCCAGAGACATTCATGACTGAAATGTAATAACTTCTGTTTCTCCTTGTAGGAGGTTGATCAAACCACTTACAACTTTGAGAAGGAAAATGAGGCATTCTTCGAGGTTGAGGATTAGATCCATTGTTCTCACCGAGATTGTTTCCTCAATGGAGACTGAAGATTGTAAGTGGAGTTGTGAAAATGTTGAAATTATGTTGTATAATTAGACTCAAAGAGACGAAAGATGGTAATGACGTTTTTGGGAGTTTTTTTTTTTTGTAAGTTGAGTGATTATTCAACCTTACTTTGATGTCAAATACTTTAGTGAAAAGTGGTTAGTGACAAATTATCTTAATGTTTTATTTTATATTCTTAAAGTTCATTTAGGTCAAAATACACGACATGTGCTTCCTTACAAAGTAGTATTCCAACCTACAGTGACAGCACCAACAAATTCAAAAATATATATATAATATCAACTAAGTTCCAACAATAATTTTAACAAAATAAATGAGGTGATGATGATTCGTACACGAATTTATAATAGTTCGATCAACATGATTTATTTACATATGTTGTGATGATCCATCTAGGAGAACAAAAATCCTTTCACCTTCACTAAACACAAGATTAGTGACAATAAAATGGAGTAGTGACAATAAAATGGAATAGAAGTTGTAGCTCACTCTCTCAAGTTTTTTGGCTCTCACACACAAAGGAAGAAGAAAGAAAAAAAGAACTTCCTCTCTCACTTAAGTACAAGATCGTGGCCTGCTCCTGCAGTAATAGGAGCAAGTAAAATGTTAGGTAACCTTTTGCTTACTAAAAAAATTACTACCAGCCCTCATCCAATTTTTCAGCTCATGACTTTGGGCAGAGCTGAACTAGCTTCCAATTTCTTCTTTCATAGTTTGCTCCCATTTATTGTTGTTCTTCCATCTTACAGCTTCAGTGTAGGCGGATGACCCAAGTTCTGCAAGCTCATTAGTAATTGCTAGTGTATAGGCAACAAGGTTTGTTTAACCATATTTTTGTTGGCAGTCTGATGGTCCTTCTCACCCTATCTTTAATGAAGTTATAATCACTCCGACCAATTTGCACAGTCCATGTGCTTTTGATTCCTAATCACTACCATAATCCCCATCAATCTATTCAGTACTAACTTCTGGTAAGTACTTGTTGATGTGCTTGGTATGTTGTTAAGAATGACTTGCCTTTGGATTGGAGTGGGCCCTACCTCAATCTCAAATGTATCTAAGCCTTGAGATGATTCCTCTATTGATGTCTTCGATTGTGAGTATGGCATATTCCATTCATCAAATTTAACGTCTCTACTTATTATACATTTTCCTCTATTCAGTTCCAAGCACTAGAGTTTCTAGCCATTTACTCCTTCTGGATAGTCTATAAAGATACACTTTAAGGCTCTTGGATCAAGTTTTACCTTGATTTATGTGAGCATATGCAATATATCAGAAAGCTCTCAAGTGAGAAATGTCTGGTTTTACTCCACTCCACACTTTCTCAAGCATTTTAAATTCAATAGTTGGTGAAGGTGTTCTATTTATCAAATAACACGCTATGGTTGTTGCTTCCCCCCAAAATGACTTGGGCAAGTTTGATTCAGATAACAAATACCTTACCTTTTCTAAAATGGTCCAATTCATGCGTTCAGCAAGACCATTTATTGTGAAGCGTAATCAACCATTAGGTGTCTAGCAATACCATGTTTTGAACAAAAGTTCATTAAACTCTTGATTCATAAACTCAAGCCCTCTATCAGTCCTAATTTTCTTCACTTTCTTCCCAGTCTGATTTTGAAGTAAAGTAAGCCAATCTCTAAACTTTGACACAGTCTCACCTTTATGCTTCAAGAAATAAAATCATACTTTTTTGCTATAATCATCCATCCACAATGGATAGAAAGTACTTGGCTCCTCGAGTACTCACATTTGCTGGCTCCCACAAGTCTGCATGAATATAATCAAGCTTTTCTTTTGTGAAATGTATTCCTTTTGTGAATTTTATCCTATTAAACTTGCCAAAAAATGCAACGTTCACAAATAGGAAGATCACCCGCTTGCTTCAAGTTTAGAATCCCTTAATTATTCAATTCTTTCGTGTCTTTCTCACTAACATGCCCCAAACAAGTGAGAGATTTCCAGACACCACCTGACTACTCAAACATAATGCCCAGTTTTTAGCTTTCCCTTTATCTTCAACACTGAGCCTTAATATATTTTCATCTCATCATTTACTATTTTGATGGTATAGCCAAGCTTATCTAAAGTTCCAAGAGAGATAAGAGGTTTCCTTTTAAGTCAAAGACATATCTCACTGTTTGATGAGAAATTCAAATAGAAAACTTGTATTAATGAACTTGTGTTGTAATTATGCATGTAGTTTACAATCTCTAATGTATAATCCTCTGATTAATTCTCTCGGATGTAAACTTTAATTCAAGGGCTTGCGAGCTTGTTCTCGAATCAATGAGATCGATGCCTTCGACTTTTTTGCATGTTGAAGGAACTTCGAGGTCTTCGGCTGTTGAGAAAAATGATATCACTGTTGAGAAAATGAAAGTGATAAAAATAATGCGGAAGCAATAGTAAGATTATCAATATTTGATGAACAATGAGGAAATATGAAATAAAATGTGAGAGAGTAGAAACCAGTAGATGAGACATCAAATTCAAATTGAAGTGATTCAAAAATGTGAATAAACAAATGAAATAGTACAAATGTTGGTGATACAAACTTCTCATAGAATTCACCCTTAAATAGGTGTACAAAACACATAACTTACCAACATTAAAATGGAGAAACTTACCATTCATAAAAATGAAACTTAAAGATAAAAAACTAAAAATTAAATCTAATAATTAAAAGAAAGAAACTTAAAGAAATAAAAATATGAAATTAAATTTGAGTTACAAGAAAAAAACTCATAACTCAACACTCCTCCTTGAGATTTTTCTTTGTCACACCCAACTTTTGGCGTAGAAACATAAATTGTCTGTGTGGTAAAGCTTTTGTGAGAATGTTGGCAAGTCGTTCTTCAGAACTACAAAAAATGAGCTTGACTTCGCCTTATTTCTCTACTTCCCTCAATAAATGAAATTTGAATTTAATGTGCTTAGTTCTATCATGCTGTACAAGATTTGAGGCAATAGCAATAGCAGACTTATTATCACAAAATAACGTGGTAGGTTCCTCTGGTTTAAATCCCAAATCATCAAGCAATTTGTGAAGCCATATTGCTTGATTTGCAGCTGATGCAGCTGAAATATATTCAGCTTCAGCAGTAGATTGAGCCACCACTTCTTGTTTTCTTGAGTTCCAAGAGACTCCGGTGCCAAGAGAAGAAACATAGCCAGAAGTACTTTTAGAGTCATCAACACAACTAGCCCAATCACCATCAGCATATTCAATCAATTTCAAATCACCTGTACACTCAAACTAGATTCCAAAATCAAGAGTACCTTTTAAGTATCTAAGGACCCTTTTAGCAAGACCAAAATGAACTTCACTAGGTGAATTCATATATCTTGAGGGCAAACTTATAACAAACATTAAGTGGGGCTTGGATGTCATCAAATACAAGAGACTTCCTACTAACCTTCTGTAGTTTGTAGGATTAGAAAGCTTCTCACCATCATTTTTCGAGACTTTCAAATTTATTGCTAAAGGAGTAGAAACAACTTTACATGTTTCCATCTTAAATTTCTTCAAAATTCCTTGAGCATACTTTCTCTAGGCAATAAAAATACCCTTGTTTTCTTGATGGATTTCCATACCAAGAAAATATATTAATGTATGTAACCGAGATCTGACATCTCAAACATCTTTTCCATCTCAACTTTAAAATCTTGAAGCATTTGATAATCATTTCCAGTTACTAGCATATCATCAACATAAAGAGAAATAATTAGTTGATTCGAATTTTCACCAACCTTAACATAGAAAGTGGTTTCACTCAAACTCCTCCTGAAACCTTGAAAGATCAAATATGAATCAATTTTACTGTACCATGCTCGAGGTGCTTGCTTTAGGCCGTAGAGAGCTTTTCTCAGACGATATACTTTCTCCTCCTCAAGGTCACCATTCAAGAAAGCTGATTTTACATTGAGATGGAATATTTTCCACCCCAATTGTGCAGCTAAAGCAATAATCAGCCGTATAGTGTCATGTCGTGCAATTGGAGCAAATGTATCTTCGTAGTCAACTCCAGGTTGTTGTGTATACCCTTTTACCACTAACCTTGCTTTGTATTTGTTGATTGAACCATCAGAATTATACTTCACCCTGAACACCCACTTCACACCTAAAGTGTTCTTACCTCGTGGTTGGTCTACAAGCTCTCATGTATTATTTTTATTGATCATCTCCAATTGAGCTTTCATAGCAGAAATCCATTCGGTAGATTGTGAAGCTTCATGATAGCTATTTGGTTTAACAATAACAAAATTACAACTTTCATATACATCAGCTAGTGATCTTACCTTGTAATTTGAACCATCACCAGTTGCATTAACAAGATCATCATCATTCGAAGGAAGATCTTGGTGATGGGATGTGAATCCCGGAGTGGAAGTGGATCTTTGTTCATCAATTTTTGAGAAACAAAATCAAAGATTGAAAGATGAAAATACATGGGAAATATTTTTTTTTTTTTTTTACTTTTGAAGAACACTTCTTGAATGGATTAAACCAACAAACACAACCAATAGACCTTCTGTGCTATCCTCTGGGTACCGAGAACTCGCTTGTGGGAGCGTTTCTTTGGAACGAGAGAGAGAATTGAGAGAGATTGAGATGAAGAGAAAATGCTTGATGGATTTGAGTTCTGTTCTTGACTTAGCAGTTTTTTGCAAAAAACAGTCTTCCCACGTCATTTAACTCCTCACTCCCCAGCATTTTTGCAGGGGAGTTATATATATTAATTATAATATTATTTATTAATATTATTAACAAATAATAATAATTAATATATATATATAATTAATCATATTAATTAATAAATAACAAATGATTATTAATCTAATTAACAATTAATATATACATATATAAATCAAATAAATAATTAACACTTAATTATTTATTACAAAAATAGAATAATATTTTATAGCATTTCTCTCATATAACCTAAAGTTGTAATATACATCTTATGCACATTATTTTTAACCTGTAGTTTTAATATGGATCATATTCATATTAATTTTATTTGAATTTGAATCTCATTCAAATAATTTCTCTCATAGTATATAGTTTCAATTAGAATTAACTATATATTATAATGTATCACTATACATATAATCCCCTGAGCAATTTGATCATTTCAAATTTTCCAGAAACTTGATTCTCGTTCACTGTAGAATATTTTCATGTCCATGAATATACAACCATTAATGACAAGTCAATCCTTCACGAATGTTCGTAACTCAAGTTGGGTCAAATTACCGTTTTATCCCTAAGTTACATCTTACTCCTTAAATACCACTGCTCCTCTAATGAACAACCCGGTTATGGTCCGACCAATAACCAGAAGTTCCTCTCAGGCCAGTGAGAGGGTGAGGCCCCTTGTTCAAGTCCCGAAGTCAATATTTAAGAGAACACTCATCTACTCCCTTAAAGTCGGGGATGAGTGAATTCCATCTTGTGAAATTATATTCTCAGCTTTCCACTCGATCCCGTCCCCAAAATGGTAGGAATATTAAGTCGGCAACTCGGGCCACTCTCATCCATACAGATCAAAGGACAAGCTCTCACAAGTAGGAGTCCAAAACTCACTCAGGATTGAGTACGAGTTGTCTGGTCATCCTATGAAATAGCAATCTGTTAGTCAACGGTGTTACATCTAAAGATTGACTATTTCGCAGTCCGGTCTTATACAAACTCATTGTATAAGATACCCTCACTCACATGTCTCTACACGAACGACCTGCATCGAGTCGTCTGTAATATTTACAGAGTGGACCGTATCCATAGTGTTGCCAGGATAAGGTACCCAGTTTTATCCATATACTATAGACCGTTTAGGTTATTCACGGAACGTTTTCCGCTTGTATATAAGGGGTATCAAATATATACCTAGTATATCAGGGGTGTATCAAATATATACCGTTTAGATATACTGTCCCGGTTACATGATAATAACCTTGGATGTTTAGTTTATTGGATTTTGACAATGCAATGCTATGAATTCAACAACAAATTGATTGAATAAAACTTTATTGAATATACATTTGTTTTTACAGAAATACAAACTACGAGTTTAGGGCAACACACCCAACACTTGGTTATCTTGATCATTAGAGTCAATTGAATCAAAATAAGATTCAATTTATTCTAAATTTTCAAAATTGGTGGGTGAGTCTCTGACAATTTTCTGCTCCTTAAAATCCCAATAAGAATCTTCATCTACAATGACATCATGACTCAAGATAACCTCTTCAGTGTTCAAATAAAAAAGTCTATACCCTTTTGAATCAGAGGCATAGCCAATGAATACTTCTTTAATTGCCTTCTCATCAAGTTTAGATCTCTTAATAGAAGGAACAAAAGAGTAACATACAGATTCAAAAATCTTCAAGTTTTTAACAAAAGGTTTTCTTCCTGACCAAGCTTCATAAGGAGTCTTGCCCTTAACTACCCTTGTAGGAAGTCTATTGAGCAAGTAAATAATAGTACATACAGCTTCAACCCAAAATTTCTTTGGCAATTTCTTCCTAAAGAGTAAATATCTTGCCATCTCCATCACGATTCTGTTCTTCCTTTCTGAAACACCATTTTGCTGTGGCGTATAGGTAATGGACAGTTGGTGTTGGATTCCCAAGTCTTCACAAAACTTGTCAAATTGCTTGGAAGTATATTCCTTCCCATTATCTGTTCTCAAAGTTTTGAGCTTGCAACCACTTTGAGTTTCAACGAGATTCACAAACTTCTTGAAAATTTCAAAAACTTGAGTTCTCTCGATCAAAAAATACACCCAAGTCATCCTGGAAAAATCATCAATAAAGAGAATAAAATATTTATTATTCCCAATATATGCTTTGCGCATGGGACCGCAAACATCGCTATGCACCAATTCGAGATTTTCTGTGGCTCTAAATCTTCCACCTGTTGGAAAAGGTAGTCTGTGCATCTTCCCTTCTTGGCAACTTTCACAAATCTGATCAAATGAGACAAAGTTGGTAAAATCATCAACCATGTTAGAAGAATGCAAAATTTGCAAAGCTTTGTTGTTGTAGTGCCCAAAGCGATGGTTCCATTTTTTGCTTTCTTCCACTTTGACATTTAGAGCATGATGACATAGTGAGTCACCATTCAAAAAGAAAGCATTGCCAATCATTTTGATCCTTGCAATCTCTACTCCATGATGGTCATAAATAGCGCAATCTTGATCTTTAAAAACCACAGAAATATTGTTATGCAACAATTGAGCAATACTAAGCAAGTTTTGAGATAATCTTTGAACATATAAAACATTTGATATTATCTTTTCACCTTGCTTAGTTTGCATGACAACAGTTCCTTTACCTTCAGCTAGTACCATTTCACCATGTCCAAGAACCACCTTAGACCGTATAGATCTGTCAATTTGGCTAAAAAAATTGATATCTTTAGCCATATGGGTAGTGCATTTGCTGTCAATTAGCCATAAGGTTGACTCGTTGTTACTTGTATGAGAAGCCATAAACAACAAATTTGTTTCTTGATTGTTGTCTGCATAATTTGCTTGTTGCTGGGGATTTTGGGCTTGGTTTTGTTTGGCATAACAAAACTTCTATGTATGACCATCCTTGTTACAATAGTCACAATGGAAGACTTGTTTGTTTTTGTACCAATAATCTTTCTCAGTATGGTTGGTCTTTTTACAAAAATGACAAGGAGGAAATTTACCATTCTTTGACACTCCTTCTTTTCCCTTGCTCCCCCGATCTTTGGTTGATTTTTTATCATCTTGTGCAGCATGTTTCTTGCCTTTGAACTTGACATTAAAGGCACCTTCAACATGCTTATCGTTACGAATTGTATCCCTCTATTCTGGTCTTGTAACTTGCTAATTAACTCAGCAATAAACAGAGTAGTAAGATCAGAAGACTCCTCTATTGCTGAGATCTTTGATTCAAATTTGCTAGGAACACTAACCATTATTTTGTCCACAACTCTTTGATCTGGAAAATATTCACCAGCCAGTCTGATCTGGTTCACAATGGTTATCACTTTAGTTGTGTTGTCCCTTATAGAATCTGAATCTTTCATCTTGAGCATCTCAAACTCTCTTTTGAGAGTTAATAATTTGACAGCTTTTACCCTTGCACTTCCTTCAAATTCCTCCTGTAATTTATCCCAAGCTTCTTTTGCTGTTTTACAATCAATAATTCTAGCAAATATAGGATGAGATAAAGAATCATGAATTACAGATAAAGCTTTAGGCTTCTTTAACTTCTCCTCTTCATATAATTTGATACGATTCAATGTCATATTTTCTCCCAATGTCTCAGGATCGGCATCTGTTGAAACTGATTCCCAAAGGCCAAGTGCTTTGAGATAAGATTGCATATTAACAACCCAAAATTGGTAGTTTTCACCACTAAAATGTAGAGGAGAGGTAACACCAAAATTAGAAGACATTATCAAATAAGAAATTTGAATTTCTCTCTCTCAAATAAAATCATAGCCCTTTAAATCTAAGGCTCTAATACCACTGTTGAGAAAAATGATACCACTATTGAGAAAATGAAAGTGATAAAAATAATGCAGAAGCAATAGTAAAATTATCAATGTTTGATGAACAATGAGGAAATATGAAATGAAATGTGAGAGAGTAAAAGCAGTAGATGAGAAATCAACTTCAAATTGAAGTGATTAAAAAATGTGAATAAACAAATGAAATAGTACAAATGTTGGTGATACAAACTTCTCGTAGAAGTTCACTCTTATATAGGTGTACAAAACACATAACTTACCAACATTAAAATGGAGAAACTTACCATTCATAAAAATGAAACTTAAAGATAAAAAACTGAAAATTAAAAGAAAGAAACTTAAAGAAATAAAAAACTGAAAATTAAATTTGTGTTACAAGAAAAAAACTCATAACTCAACATCGGCTTTGTGCTTGTTAAAGACTTCAACTTGTTGACGAAGTTCTTTTGGCTTATAGCTTGATGAAGACTTTTTGAAGTTTTCGGCTTTGAGCTTATTGAATCTTTGAAGTCTTCGGCTTTGCGCTTGTGAAGTTCTTCGGCTTGATGAAGTTCTTCAGTCATGCGGCTAGATGACAACTTTGCAGTTTGATGGAGTCTTCAAGTCTTGTTGCTTGAGAAGAGTTCTTCAGTCTGTTGCTTGACAAAGAGAGAGGATTCAGTGTTCTTGAAGTCTCGTAGTCTTCAAATCTCCAATTTTTCAAGTCTTGTTGGCTTTGAATGCTTCACTTGACTCTAAATGATTGTAGACGATCTTGAATGCTCTAAGGGCTCTGAATTTCCGATTCTTCTGGCTTCTTTTGACTGTCTCAAATGAGAGGTGACCCCTTCTATTTATAAAGTTTTGGTGGGTCTTATATGGGCCACGAGCTTAATGAGTCATGGACTTGGGCCCAATCTCTTTATGGGTTTGGTCTAATTGGCTGATTTCACCGGACGGCGAGAGACACGTGACATAATTTGATTTGCCAATTTTAAAATTAATTTAGAACACGTGTAAATTTTTTATTGGTCATAAATATAGTTTTAAATTTATGATGTGACATTTAATAATTAGCCAAATTTTCTCCTTCACACTCACATCAGTCAAAATTTTCACCAGATTATCATGTAGTCTCAGTCTCACCATGTCAATCCCCTTGATCTCACAGATCTGATTGTTACCAAGGTAAACTTTTCCAGCTTGTAGTGGTTTAAAGTCATTGAATTATTCTCTTAAAGCTGTCATATGGAAAGTACAACCCGAGTCCAAAACCCAATCATCTGACCATTCATTCCTTGAAACCAATAAAATCTCAGCTGATTCATAACCATCTGACACATTTTCTGACCTCTCCCCCTCGACCTTTTCTTGGTTAGATTGTTTGTTCTTTCACAACAAATGACAATTTCTCTTAAGATGTCATTCTTTCTTACAATTGTAACACTTTTTACCTTTAGCTCTCGATTTTGATTGTGATTTGCCTCTTTGCTTGCTGTAATTTTTTCTTCTCTACTCTACCTTCGAACATATAGTGCTTCACTGTATTTCTTCTCCAGCTTCATCTCAAGTTCTTTTGACTTTAAAGCATGCAGAACTATCTCCATATTTAAGTGTCTCTTCCATACTTAATTACTATCTTGATTTCTCCATATGAATCGGGCAATGAATTCGGAAGAATTATAGCTTGATTTTTTTCAGACATTTTCTCTCTAATTTGGCTAAATCAAGAACAATTTTGTTAAACTCATCTAAATTTATATCTAATGGTTTCGAGGAATCCATCATGAAACAAAATGAATTCTCCTGGAGATATATCTTATTTGGCAAAGAATTGACAAGATATAACTTATCCAACTTTTTTCATATCTCTAAGGCTGTGGTGGGAACTATCTCCATATATAAGTTGTCTTTTCCATACTGAAAATTGCTTGCTGTAAAAACGCTTAAACATGACTCTGATACCACTTGTTGGGTATTCCAACATAAACTAATAACACAAATACATCCAGAAAAATATACAATATGAACAAGCTAGGTTTCAACTATAAATTTAACAATACTTAACTTGTTTTGTTAATAAATTTATTTTGTTGAATTTATTGTTGATACTTAGCTTGTTGGTATTCTATATTTTTGTCGATATATTTGTGGTGCTATTTTAAGTTGGAATACCCAACAATACTTTTAAGTGTTTGTAAGAAAGTGAAGTAGCCCCGACAAAATTCAAAATATCTTTCTCATACATCAAGATCGGCTTCATGTGTTAATGAGAAAGTAGAAGTGATAAGATGAGCCTGAGTGCCTTATCTTCATCATTTATCTTCACTTCAATCGACTCTAGGTAAAAAATGATACTATTGAGAACACTTAGATGATTTGAGATTTTCGTACCTTCCTCCATTTGAAGCGTGTGAAACTACTCCTTCAGGTACAATCGATTTGAGATGCCCTTTGCCTAATACAACGCTTCGAGTTTCTCCAAAAGTTCCTTGGCTGTTGAGATTCTATGCACGTTTTGCAAGGATATTCTTAGCCAAACCTATTCGTATCGTGTTTGCAACTCTCAAATCCATTTCCTTCTAATATTCATCACTAATGCTGGACTTCTTAGAACCTCGAACCACCGCTGGACTCCAATCGACCACCATCACTGCTTAGCTTTTTCAAAAGCATCGTCACTCAGTCTTCCCTTCAATGCCTTGTGTAACCTAGATTGTATAGGCACGTCCTTGACTTGCACTTGCCACAAGTCGAAGTTGATTCCTCCGTCAAATTTCTCCACATCAATTCTCACTAGACTCATAAAGAATGACATATATGCTTCTCACTTTTAGTAAATCTGCAAATAGTGAACAACTCACACTATTCACAAAACCAGCTCTAATACCACTTAACAGGAAAAAAAACTTTCTATTTCTATCGCAGAAGTAAGCAGAAAATAACTGAGAAATTAAAAGAAATAACAATAATAGAGAAAACACAAGAATTTATGTGAAAAACTCCAAACCATAGAAAAAGTACGGGTTAAAGAAGAAAATCTACTATGTGAAAAATTATTACACACAAATTTCTCTCCCGACTCCAATAACACAAAACACTCTCTCAAAGAAAATAACACTCAGTTAACTAGAGTTAAAATACCAAATGTTAAGTTATGGGTTCAGTTAGGCCCAGTTAATGTGCAGAAAACTTAAAATGTCGGCTAGCAATACACATGTCTAGGACACTCTTTTTGGTGAGAAAACAAAGACAAGCTACTGGACAATTTTGTTCTCAACTTCTTGCTTGTAGGATAGAACAAAAATTAAGGTGGGTTCTTTTCTTCTTCTTCTTGTGGCTTGCGACTGTACAGGGTGAAAGAGAGAGTATTTTTCTTTCTTCTTCCTTGGTGTGTGAAAGCCAAAAGCTTGAGAGGGTGGGCTATTACTTCTCTTCCATTTTTATTTTCACTCATCTTTGTGCTTAGTGAAGGGGAAAGGGTTCTTGATGCTGTAATTTTCTGCTCATTATTCTTTGAAGACTCCATGTATTTGTTGTTGCTCTTGGTGATATAAATGGAATGAATGGATCGTCATAGTGGATGTAGATCACATTGATCGAACCACTATAAATCAGTGTGTCATTTATTCTCTCTTTATCTCATTTACTTTGTTAAATTTATTGTTGGAACTTAGCTTGTTGATATTATATATTCTTTTGAAATTGTTGGTAATGTTAGTTTAAGTTGGAATAACCCAACATCAAACTTAAAATGTTTCAATTGGGATGAATAAAACTCAAGGTCATGAGCTCCTTTTATAGTATTTGGAGCACCTCGTCCTTCTATCTTCCCAATGTGAAACATATATTGTGTTAGGTCCCTAAGTTTTAGAATCTTGCATTTTTAACGTATATTTTGTCAACATTATGTTAAATCACTTCACAAAATGGAGATTTTTTTTTTAAAGCTCAAGGCACACTATTTTTCCTGAGGCACACTATATAAAAATACAAATATATATATATATATATATACACATACATATACATGTATATGTATACATATACATATACATACAAACAAACATATATGGAAAGAAAAAGGAGTTATAATCGGTAATAAGATATAATGTATATAATATAACATATAAAAGTCAAATAAGATTCAATGAAAAACTAGAGTTGTATAGAAGATGATATGGGTGTGGTCTCAGGGTAGAAATCTAAAAATAAGGGATTTAATAAAAAAAATAAACTAGACTTGTATTCTTTCTTTTCTTTTTAGATATGTGTTTTGTAGCATATTTGAAAATTAAAATTCAATTAAAAAAATTGTTATGTTTAGCCATATATTTATAAACTAGTAGTTATGAGCTAAATATTTCGTTTAATCTAAAATAATATTAATTAATTTATTATTTTTTTTGGTTATAAATTTAGTATAATGATTTGATATGAATTGGCAAACCTCGTAAACTTGATTGAAGATGTTAATTTCATTTATTTTTATTTTAGTTAGGACTTAACCAATTAGACCTTAGTTTCTTTATTTTGAGCCAAGTGTTAGCCTTAATATTATTTAATTAGTTTAGTTTGTTATTTTATTTGACTTATTTATTTTTACTAAAATAAATTATGATTAATATTTGTTGCCACGTAGGTTATTTTATTTTTATTGGTAGGTCATGTATAAGCTTATCATTTAGGATGTGAGGAGTGCAGTTTTTACCAAATGAAATTTTAAGCCTTTGAGTTGTTTCTTTCATGCCAGCCAAGATCGCTTGAATTTTTTCAATTTTGATCTAGGTTGTAAACTTGAAACATTCAAGATGGATTTGATCAACCTCTCTTGTGGAGTATTCAACCTCGAGTAGGGAACTAGTTCTCCTTACCTCTTGGTCTTCGATCATCAAGGTAATCCTTCATCCAATCTTTCCTTGGGATTATGCTAATTGATATGGGGTTTTGGGTACCAATAGTTAGGGGTCCTCCTTAAATGGAAGAGATTTTATCTACAATTTTCTTGGGTTTCATATAATTTGGTATCAGAGCTTAGACTCTAGAATGAGTGTATCCTTGTCTCTGATTTCTATGTTATTATTGCTTTTTTCATTGAGTCTAGTAGTATCCTAGGGGTTTTGAATTCTTTCTTGTTCATTTGATATTGTTGGAAGTTACAAATTTTTGGGTTCGAAATCTTTAAAGAAAAAAAAAAAAGAATTCAGGTAGCAAAAGCTACTTGACAGTTGTAGACACCGTATTTGGTCCGACTTACTTTTGTTAAAAAAATTATTATTATTATTGATTTATTGATTATTGATTATTTTATTATGTTTATTGATTTAGTTTAAAACAACATAATTTACTTTATTATAAGTTTTAATGTAAAGTTTTAATTAAATAAAATTAAGTTTTAAAGTTAGATTTTGTTTGAAAATAATTAGTTTTATTAGGATTTTATTTAATTGGTTATAAGATTTAAAAAACTGTTTTTTCTCTCGTTTGATTTTTTTCCTTCATACGTGTCCTCCTCCATTCTTCTCCTCCCTCTTTTCTCTCTTTTCTTGCCTTGTTTTTCTTTTTTACCGTTATATTTATGTGTATTTAAAGAGGACTGCAGTGGAGAGGGAGATGACACACAGAGAACCCATACACAGAAGAGGAACAAAGAAATTTCCATTCACTTTCTTCTTTCTCTCCACCATCACCTTTTCTTCTTCTCCACCCACACCAACGACCCCATGGCATCGTCAGGTAGGCCCAACGACCTCTGGCGACAATACTCCTGCTGCACATGTCCGCCGACAACCACAAGTTCCGACAACCCGCAGTACAGTAGTTGGGCGCAAAGCTCTACAATCCGAACCGAGCTACCCACTTGCAATAACACGAAATTTTGACAACTTGACTCCCACCTCAAGTGCTCCGACTTTAGACCTGCGGGCACCCCAAGAAATTCCTCTTTGTAGTACGTGTGTAAAAAGAATGCTTTGAGAAATGATTTGATTTTTTAAA
Source organism: Momordica charantia (assembly GCF_001995035.1). The sequence continues at coordinate 285,572 of NW_019104602.1, forward strand.
TAAGTTTGTTTTAAATATGAGTTTTTAAATAAGTTTGTTTTAAATTTGATTTTTTTTTAAATAAGATTGTTTTAAACATGATTTTTTTTATAATAAGTTTGTTTTAAATATGATTCTTTTTTAAATGAATTTGTTTTAAATTTTATTTTTTTAAAACAAGTTTGTTTTAAATATGATTTTTTTAAGTTTTAAGGAAGTTTGTTTTATACGGATTTCAAATCCAAAGCAAAATAAAGTTTTGTTTTTGTTTTAGTTTTTATTTTTCTTTTTTTAAACAAAAGTTCAAAATAAAAATTTGTATTTTAAGAAGGAAATTTAAGTTGTATACTGTGGTGTTGACATAGTGTTAGGTTTCTTAGGAGTAATTTGCATGTCTCAAGTTTGAGTCTTTGTTTCCCTAAGTTAATCTTATTTTCTATCATTGTTTTTACTAAACAACTATTTTAAATAAAATGTTTTTTTAAATAAAAAAAACTTTTCGTTTTTTTAAACAAATTTCAAAAAATAAAACATTTATATTTTAAATAAGAAATTAAGTTGTATCCTAATGTCTTGGCATAGTGGCAAGAACTTTGGACGTTAACATTCGAATACTCTCGAGGTGATAAAATTTTTCTAATGGTCTTCATACCACACATACCTATTAATTCATATCTTATAACAAAGTGTGAATTAATATAACGTGAGAAATTTCAATCAAAACACAATTTTTTTTCTTCTTTTATTTGGACCAAATGATATAAAGGATAATTTCTGACAAAGCTGGATACCGTTTTCGAACGGGTGTCGTAGGGTGCTAACACCTTCCCTACGCTCAGTCGACTCTTGAACCAATTTTTGTTTTCGTAGACCAAATTTTCTTTTTAGGTGACCAATCATACCTCGTAGATGATTGATGGCGACTCCAAATATTTATGTCGAAAGAGACCCATCAGGAGATAACGTTGGCTGCTCTGTGTCGTGATGACGTTGAGATAACAACGACTTGTGGAAATGGAAAGAAAAAAAAAAAAGAAACTTCGAACAAGAGAAGTGCTTGGCAATTCAGTTGAAATTGAAACAAAGAAGAAAAAAAATATCTTCTGGAGTTGGCGATTAGAAAGTGAGAAGTCGAATTGGAAAATTTTGGGCGGATGTTCGATTTAAAATAAATCAATAGTGATAAAAAAAATAGTGAAAATTTTGAAAAGAAGAACAAACCAGGTGGTGGTGCAATTTGTATCAATCGGTGGTCCAAATCTATCACTCATTGGTCGTAGTTTTGTTTTTTTTTTTATTTAACTTCTAGAACTTAGAGACAAAAGTTGAAAGGTTTGAAATTAAGTGTGAATTCGAGGTGCTCAACATTAATTGAGCAAGCAGTTGAATTGTTTTGCTACTTCTTGAAAATTTGTGGATATTATATGGAGTAGTTGAATCAAGCATGTCAATATAGCAGCTGAAGCAAGCACGTCAATATAGTAGCTGAAATTTTATAGACTTTAAGTATACTTAAAGTCTATAAAATTTTGTGATGGACCAGCCTAATATAGCAGCGAGAGAAGGATGTGACGGACCAGATGTGCTTGGTCTATTATCAACTTTTGTTGATGGACCAGCCTGATCAATAACTCTTGTTGATTTATCTGTAGCATCTTTTGAAATCTCTTCTAATACTAGTTTGCTGCGGGGTTTATGATCTCGTATGTGGTCTTCCTCTAGGAATGTGGCGTTTGTCGATATAACTACCTTTTCATCTTGACGATCATAAAACAGACCACCTCTCGTTCCTTTAGGGTATCTCACAAAAAGACACAATTTTGAATGACGTTCCAATTTCTTAGGATTTTGTATCAACACGTGTGTTGGACAACCCCAGATTCAAAAATGACGTAAACTAGCTTTACGCCCGGTCCATAACTCATAAGGTGTTTCTGAAACACTTTTAGAGGGAACGTTATTCAAAATGTAAGCTGCAGTCTCTACTGCAAACCTTCAGAACGAGTTAGGCAACTGAGCAAAACTCATCATGGATTGAGCCATGTCTAACAATGTTCTGTTTCTTCGTTCAGATACACCGTTCTGCTGAGGCGTTCCTGGTGCAGAGAGTTGTGACTGAATTCCATGTTCTATCATATAGTCTTGAAATCTCAAATCCATATACTCCCCACCTCGATCTAATCGAAGTGTCTTAATTGTTTTACCTAATTGGTTCTCAACCTCGGTCTTAAACTCCTTGAACTTTTCAAGGGCTTCAGACTTGTGATGTATCAGGTAAATGTAACCGTACCTAGAATAATCATCAATAAAGCTGATGAAATATTCATACCCTCATCGAGCTCTAACATTCATTGGTCCACAAAGGTTTAAATGTACGAGTTCTAAAGGTTCTTTGGCTCGATGACCTTTTCCAGTAAAAGATCTCTTTGTCATTTTTCCCTCAAGACATGACTCACATGGCGACAAAGAATCATCTTCTAACTACGTAGCTGAATTCACCTGGAAATTAAGAAAAGAATGGCATATCTTTTAGAATTCGCATAGAATTTCTAAAAGCTATATCTTGTCAATTTGTTTTAGGTTTTGGGAAAATTTGTGAGTTTTTTTGCATCCTAATTTTTGTTGTTTCTTTGTTCAATTTTGCTTTAATATTCTTGTCTAGTTGTTTGATCTTTTGTTCGTCTTGCTATTTCTTTGGATTTTGAGTCTTAGATTCTTAATTCCAGATATTTTATCTTCATTGTTTCGTATCCTAGTTTGTTGAATCTTGAATATTAGATTATTGATTCTTAGTTTACCTTATTTTGTATGTTCTATTTGTTTCTTGCTTGGGTTTGATACTTTATAATCATTTTTGTGTGACTTCTTACTTGTTTGCTTCTTTAGTTTCTTGGTTTCAATATCTTGGCTCATCACCCTATAATTGAGAAAGAATTCATTCTTGTGAGGGAGAACATACCTTTTAGAGTGTAAACGCGAGAGAACCACGTCCATCGAGTGAAGCACATGAGGGAGTAAATTGTAAGGTCCATTTTTATTTAATTGTTTTCTCTTTTGCATTGATATCAAACTTAGGGGGTAGACCTAATAATGGAGATGTAGAAGGGATGGAACCACAAGAACAACTCTTTGCGAGAGTCATGCAAAACGTGGTGACCATGATCAATGAGAGGTTTGATAGGATGAAGTAAACACTCCAAGCTAGGGATAGACCTCAAGGAAAAAGGCCGCCTGAAAAAGTTTTGGAGGAAGAAGATGACTTAAGGCAGGAGCTGGAGGTTGGAGTACCTAGAAGAGGAGAACGTCGAGGCTTGAAAAGAATAAGAGGTTTGTAAAATAGAATGCAGCAAGGGAGGAGAGAAGACAACAATGGAGATCGGGGCTTTGACAACATTAAGGTTAAATTTCTCAAGTTCCATGGCACTTCTAACCCTGAAGATTACTTCAAATGAGAGCAAGAAGTTGAACACATATTTTATGGCAACAACCTCACAGAAGAGAAAAATGTAACTATCTCTATTACACATTTTAAGAGTTATGCACAAACTTAGTGGGGTAAGGCGTGTTCTAATTTAAGAAGACGACAAGAAGGTCGAGTGGAAACATGGCTGGAATTGAAGAAGCTCATGAGGAGGCGTTTCATACTAGAGTCATTACCTGAGAGATTGTGCACAGAAGCTTCAAACTTTATGCCAAGGAAGCAAGAATGTTCAGGATTACTACAAAGAAATGGAACGTTGATGGAAATACTGGAGATGGAGGAAGATGAAGAATCTACCATGGCGCGTTTCCTTAGTGGCCCTAATGCAAACATATCTGATCGTGTGGATTTGCAAAGTTATGAAGCTATTGAAAATCTAGCTATAAAGATTGAAAGACAAATCCAAAAGCGTAAGTCTAGGTACACTTCTTCTTGAAGAGATGTGAATGTCGAAGCAAAAACAATAGAACGCATTCTTGAATTTCTTTTGAAAATTTAAAATACAAAAAAATATAAAACATGAAAGAATTTCGGATTTTATCTTTGAAGACACTTCTTTATGTAAACCCAATGAGACAACACCACTTGAACTTTCTCGCTAAGTTTCTCGGTCGAGAATCCGGATTGTGGGATCCAATTTCAAGGGATTGAGAGAGTAAGAGAGTTAGAGAGATTTTTTAGCGTGGAAAAACCACCGGATCGGAGAAAAAACCACGACCCACAAGGGAAAATCCACTATGTGAAAAATTATTACAATCACACAGATTTCTCTCACCGACTCCAATTACACAAAACACTCTTTCAAAGCAAATACCGCTCAGTTAACTAGAGCTGGTATATCAGGCTTAAAATATTTCAATTGGGATGATTAGAACCCAAGCCCATGAGCTCCTTTTATAGTAGTTGAAACACACCTCCTCTTGTACTTTTTCGATGTGGGACTACTTCTAGTATATGGAGGTCATCCTTGTATTCTTCCAATGTGGGACAACTTTAATTGCAATATTTTGCCAAAACCCAAAAACATCTCGGTAAGAAACTGCTTCTACTCACTTGGTAAAATAATCTATGGCTACCAAAATAAATCGGTGTCCATTTGATGCTTTAGGTTCGATAGGACCTATTACATCCTTGTCCCACATAGAAAAGGGCCAAGGGGCTGTCAAAGTATATGCAAATGAGAAGTAGGAGCATATACCTTGTCCGAATAAATTTGACATTTTTGTGACATTTCTTTGCATATTTGATAACAATCTGTCTCCATAGTCAACCAGTAATAGCCGACTCTTAAAATTTGTCTAACCATCATATGTCAATTTGCATGAGTTCCACATACTTCTTCATGGATTTCCTCCATAATCTTGTTGACCTCTCTTCCTTCGACGTATCTTAAGAAAACCATGTCGTAGTTTCTCTAGTACAATATTTCTCCATTTAAGAAAAACTTCATTACCAGCTTGTAGAGGGTGTGCTTATCATTTGTTGAAGCACTGAGTGGATATTCTTTGCTCTTGACGTACTGCTTGATGTCATGAAACCAACAGTTGTCTTCAGGTTGTTCCTCAATGAATTTTACCTTCAACATATTATATTTTACATATTTTAATTTTAATAAATAAAATAGGTTCATAATATAAAATAATATATTTATTAAAACTTTTTATTTTTTTTAATATAACTTTACAAGTTTGAAATTCAAAATTTGAGAAGACCCATAAAAAGGTTGTTTTCAAAATAGTTTTTAGAAATCAAAACTATGCTAAATTGAATAAAAACAAAATCCAAATTGCCAACCAAACAAATCTCAAAAAAAAAAAAAAAACACAAATCTAATTAGGGCAACCGATGCAAGTTCTCTCTCTCACTTCCCCGACATCCCTTTCTCTCCCACTCTCAATCTCCTAAACCCACTTTTCTCTCCGATCTCTTCCAAGCAGTGGCGATAGCTCCTCCGGCTCCCTCTGCAGCAGCCTGACCCACCAAGGCGGCGGGTCCTCCACGATATGGCCGATGACAGTTTCGGCGGCGCCTCACTTCTATCAGGTCCCGACGGCCAGAAGCGCCGAGTGACCTACTTCTACGAGCCCATAATCGGCGATTACTACTACGGCCAAGGCCATCCGATGAAGCCCCACCGTATCCGCATGGCCCACAATCTCATCGTTCATTACGGCCTCCATCGCCGGATGGAGATCAACCGGCCCTACCCTGCCGCTACGGAGGATATCCGGAGATTCCACTCCGATGACTACGTCGATTTCCTCGCCTCCGTATCCCCCGAAACGCTCTCCGATCACTCCTTCTCTCGCCATCTCAAGCGCTTTAATGTTGGCGAGGACTGCCCTGTTTTTGATGGCTTATTCGGCTTCTGCCAGGCGTCTGCTGGAGGCTCCATTGGTGCTGCCGTCAAGCTCAATCGCGGCGATGCTGATATTGCTATTAATTGGGCTGGTGGTCTTCATCATGCTAAGAAGTCTGAGGCCTCTGGTTTCTGTTATGTCAATGATATTGTCTTGGGTATTCTTGAGCTGCTGAAGTATCACAGGGTAATGTTCTTACAGATTGAAGAATAATTGTGTTTTATTCTTATGTTTTGGTTTTGACCCACTGTGCTGCTGGATATTTTGTTCTTTGATCTATTAAATATTCTTGTTTATTTTTGAAATTGTTTTGTTTTTGTTTTGTTGAACTTCGAGTATCATTGATTATTTAGCAATTTGGATCTTAACGTGAATAGCCTGGCTGAAAATTTCTGCTTGAAGCAGAGGTGTTCTCTGGATTACACATTCATAATATCTTTATTCTTTGATTATTTTTGTGCTGTTATTAGGACTATTTTTCCTCCTTCATAATCAAAGCCACCTTTCTTAAGCCGGAAGGGGCGTCCTAGTTGGGGTTTAGGCTCTTTTGGTCATACTGACTTAGAGGTCTCAAGTTCGAACTTCTAGTGAGCTCCATACCAAAAACCCTTAAAGCAGGTTTGAGCTTTGGGGGGCACGGGTACCCTTGGGTATAGGGGAGCAAAAGCTCCGACTCCCGGTTATCCAAAATTTCTAAATCTTTCTTGTTTTCCCCTGCCTTTAGATTAGTTTCTTGAATTTCTTTTATCATTTTGGGTTCTCTGAATTTCGATTTTCCCCTATTAAAGCTTTAGCAATGCTCTACGTTCTAAGCTGCTAATTATCATTGTGCAGCGTGTATTATACATTGACATTGACGTCCATCATGGTGATGGGGTGGAAGAGGCATTTTACACCACTGACAGAGTAATGACGGTCTCCTTTCATAAATTTGGGGATTTCTTTCCAGGGACTGGGCACATTAAGGATGTTGGAGTAGGGACTGGTAAAAATTATGCCCTTAATGTCCCCTTAAATGATGGAATGGATGATGACAGTTTTCGTGGTCTGTTTAGGCCTCTCATTCAAAAAGTTATGGAGGTGTATCAGCCAGAAGCGGTAGTACTCCAATGTGGAGCCGATTCCTTATCTGGGGATAGGTTGGGATGCTTCAACTTATCTGTAAAGGGCCATGCGGATTGCCTTCGTTTCTTGAGATCGTTTAACGTTCCTTTAATGGTATTGGGTGGAGGAGGATATACAATCCGCAATGTCGCCCGCTGTTGGTGTTATGAGGTGTCCATCTCTCTTTCTTTGTGTCCATGTGCCTTTAATTTATCTCCTTCTAGAATTAATTTATGATACGTTCTCTTAACAGACAGCAGTTGCTGTGGGAGTTGAACCGGACAACAAATTGCCTTACAATGAGTATTTCGAGTATTTCGGACCTGATTATACACTTCACATAGAACCATCCAACATGGAGAATCTTAACTCACCTAAAGATATGGAAAAGATAAGGTAACTTGTGATTGTGTGTTGCTCATTTCATGACGTACTTCGTTTGATTGAACACTGTGAACTTAGTTTCTTTTGCGGTTTGGCTTCTTCAGTGTCATTCTTCTTTCATTCTGGTAACAGAAAGAGTGTGAATAATGGAAAACTCATATCTATGGAATAGATAATTTCTTGCTCATTCTTCAAATGCTAAATACTTGTTGGGTTTGTAAGAACTTTTATGCTTTTATGTCATCTGACTGAAAAATCTAATATAGACAAGTTGCCTCCTCTATCTCTTCTAGGAACACCCTGGTGGAGCAACTCTCTAGACTCCCACATGCACCAAGTGTTCCTTTCCAGATGACTCCCTCATCAGAAGTTCCAGAAGAGGTTACGAAGCACCTGCACAATAATTTTACTAAATCGCATAATTTTCTGTTTCTCTGTGGTGTTTTCTTGTTCTGAGATGGTAATGCTTTGGTTGTAAGGTGGAAGAGGACATTGAACGGAGACCGAAACGCCGCATTTGGAATGGTGAAGATTATGATTCTGATTCCGAAGAAAATAGAAAGCGACCTAACATCAGTGATGGATCTGGTGTAAACGATCTAACGAGGTAAAGGCTTAAGCTCTTGTACTTTTTTCTTGACATCCCAAGCAAGATTCTTGATGGGACTAGTGCATATCTCGATTCTGGATATTAAACTTCAAAGGTATTGTGATATCTTGAGCATCTCACCGAGGCATCTACTCAAAAGAACTTGGTGCATTATAATAACGGAATGTCAGTACATGTGATGCAGGGACGTAGTAGACGGTATGGATGAAGATAAAAACATGGACCATCAACCTTGTTGACACATCAAAACTGTGCGTCGAGTACACAGCGTTGAAGTCTAACCAATTTCGATGAGGCAAGACACCTTAGATCAAGCCTTAGTTTTCGAAGACTGGGTTTCATCTTTTGAGTATGCATTGGAGCATACTGATCGATCTTCTGTAACAAGGCTATTTTATCAACATGAAAAGGTAAACAATTATACACAAAGGAATACACTGATCAGGAATCGACTTCATTTACGTTAGCGACCTGTGCATCGATATTTCAATGGAGCCCCATAGATTCGTTTAACATACTTTTCTTAAAAGTATGCGAAAATCACATCACGTTACATTTTTAACTACCACCCTTAAATGTGTGGTTGCTAAGTTTGATGCAACAAAGTAGTAAGAGTCCAATAAGTTTTCCCTTTTCTTTCTACCTTTTTCAAGAAATATTTTGAACATTGTAAGCTCACACAGTAGAAGTATGGCCATTTGCTGGTCCTTGCAAAGCCAATGGATTGCATTTGTTGCTCAAGAAACTCGTGATTCTGTCCTCAATTTGCATCTCATTTTCCCAACAATCGTCTTTAGAAAAAGAAGCTGAGTTAAATTGTGAAACCCAACCCACTTGATTGTTTATGATCCAACTTTTCATGTCCTCGCGTCAGAGCTTTCCAAGAGTTGTTTAACTCCTTTTACAAACAAAGGAACTGTATATTTTGTTCACCAAAACCCCTCTTGCTTGTGACCGTTTTTGCGAAATTAGAATTGTTTGGCTGTATTCTTAGCCAAAATTGTTAACTCGTGAATCGTAATTAAAATTTAATGTATCGTATATCGTAGCTTTGCGATTTCTTTCTCCAGCAACCAAATGTAATCTCTCTCTCCCCAGCCATTTATTTAACTGATTAGGTTGGTATTGGTTACCTTACAAATTTACATAGATGTGTAATGAAGGTCCAAGAAAAGATCTAGCATGGAAGTATGCTCGATTGGCAAATCTACACTTATTTGTAGTTTTTGTTCAAAAGTGACAAAAGGATGAGTATATAGGGTGAAACAACATCTTGTTCGTGGATATAGAAATGCAATTGCATGCGAAAAGTGTTCGGATCGTGTGAAGGAAGAAGTTAAAAGAACATAAGTCTAAGAAAAAGGTGATAAAAGAAAAAAGAACTCTTATACTCGAGATTGATGGTGAAGATTTTGGTATGGAGGATGAAGATGAGGATATTTGGTTATAAGTGATTCAAGTATGAGATTTTCTTCAAACTCAAAAGACCAAGTTTATAATCAATTAAATCCTGGACTGAAGGTCCAATGGATGCATATTTTACTCATAATCCACAAACATTTATTTATAATCGGAAGAATGAGAAAGAAAAACAAATAACAATTATGAATGAAGCCTACCAAAAGGAAATGAAGGAGCCCACACTACAAAGAATTGTCCGATGGATTTATTGATACTGAAATATCTCTAAATGTTTGTAATTATGAAAGTTTTGTTCCTATGGTTGAAGCAATAGGATATTCGCGCCTGGTTTGAAACCACAATCTTATCATTAGCTAAGAGTGTCATTGTTGAAAAAGTAATTAGCGCCAACACACGAATGAACAATCATAAGGAAGAGTGGGCCAAAGTTGGGTGCACTATCATGATTGATGGATAGACAGGTAGAAGAGATAGGATATTAATTAACCTCTTAGTTAATAGCAAAAGACGCCATGTTTATTGAGTCTATTGATGTTTCTTCTTATGTGAAGAGTGGAAAGAAAATGTTTGAACTGCTCGATGATTTTGTAGAGTACATTGGAGAAGTCAATGTTGCACATGTTGTCACTGATAGTACCTCAGCAAATGTAGTGTTGGGTAAGAATGAAAATTCTTTGATTCTCTTCAAATTAGTCTTATCTTAAATACCTCTAAATGTTTGTAATTATGAAAGTTTTGTTCCTCGGGTTGAAGCAATAGGATAATTCGCGCCTGGTTTGAAACCACAATCTTATCATTAGCTAAGAGTGTCATTGTTGAAAAAGTAGTTAGCACCAACACAAGAATAAACAATCATAAGGAAGAGTGGGCCAAAGTTAGGTGCACTATCATGATTGATAGATAGACTGATAGAAGAGATAAGATATTAATTAACTTCTTAGTTAATAGCAAAAGACTCTACGTTTATTGAGTCTATTGATGTTTCTTCTCATGTGAAGAGTAGAAAGAAAATGTTTGAACTGCTCGATGATTTTTTGGATTACATTGGAAAAGTCAATGTTGCACATGTTGTCACTTATAGTACCCAAACAAATGTAGTGTTGGGTAAGAATGAAAATTCTTTGATTCTCTTCAAATTAGTCTTATCTTAAAACTTTCAGGTTGCCTAATATGTTATCTCCTTATTTTATTTTATTTTGTTACGGGAGAAGTTAGTTAGACAAGTTAAGACTTACTTTGCCACAATTTGCATAACATTATCAAGAATATAAACGTCAAAAGAATAACTTGAGGAAGATTTTTACTTCATATATTAATGGAAGAATAGCAAATGGAGCAATGAGCAATAAGACAAGTGAGTTCTTCAAACAATATTGATGATGACTTTTTGGAATACAGTTGTGTTTGCTCTTAAATTCTCGGGCTCTTTAGTTTAAGTTCTCAAGTTGGTAGATGATGAGAGGAAGCCTCCTATGTGATATATTTATGAGGTCATAGTAGAGCAAAAGAGGCCGTACCTAAATCTTTTAATGAAAATGAAGAAAAATATAATGATACCTTTTAAATAATTTATTAGAGATGAAATCTTCCGTTGTATCCTCCTTTGCATGCAGCAAGATATTATTTAAAAACCATAACTATTTTATTTAAATCTTAACATTATGGTAGATTATGAAATTGTTAATGGGATGTATCCATATGTAACAAGAATCGTTTCTTCTCCAGAAATACAAGATAAGATACTTCAAGAACTTACCAAGTACAAGAACGCCGAAAGAATATTCAGACAACCCATGACTGTTAGACAAAAAAATAAAAGATCTCAGAGTAAGATTTAATAATATTAAGTGAGTTATTTTGTTTGGTTGGAAGTGATTAACATAGTTTAGTTCAATTCAATAGTATAATATTGGTGGAATGATTTTGGAGTTTCAACTCCAAACTTGTGAAAGTTTGCTGTAGCCTGTAAGAGTTTTAGGTCTTACTTGTAGTGTCTCGGGATCTGAACGAAATTGGAGTGTTTTTTAATAAGATAATTCTTTATGACACTTAAAAATAAGTTTTTAACTTCTTGGTTTAAATTGTTGTAGAACTTTTTCTTTTATATTTTGCAGCTTCATAGAAAAAAAAAGAATAGGCTTGCACAACATCGTCTTAATGACTTAGTCTTCATAAAGTATAATAGAGAATTGAAACATCGATATAATATGCGAAACACAGTCGATCACATCTCTTTAAAGGATCTCGATGATAGTAATGATTGGGTGATTGAGAAAATGGATAATGATTCAGAAGAAGACAATGATCTTGTGTTTGAGATGATTCTTTAACATGGGGTGGTGTTTCGAGAGATGCTGAAATGGAAGAACCTACCTATTATTCTACAGCAAGTACGTCAAGATCTAGGGCTAGAGCTTCATGCTCATCGTCATCCACACTGTCCACACCCAGCAATTGATTGATGATGAAGATGATACCAAGAAAGAAGACGCAGATGCTTGCAAGTCGAATGATAGGAGAGAATAAACCTAATGAAAACTTACAAGTGACGACGAGATTGGTCTTTAGATTTTTATTTGAAATTATCATACTATGTTAAGATTATTTTCATGTTTTTTTTGGAGCATTGACTCTTTCTATTTAAGGAAAAACTTCTTATTCTAGCCTTTGTTGATATCACCTATCACATTAAATTACATTTCGCTCCTCTTCCTCAATCTCAAAAAATCATTTTTCACTTCCCGGTTTCTTTTTTCAATTTTTTTTTCTATTCTCTAAAAAAAACTTAGTTTAAGATGGATTTTGCCTAAATGTAATTTTGACTCTATTGAACACGTAGTTAGTGCAAAAGCGAGCATGTACTCAACATGTAAAGATATGGATTCAACATATTTAGTTCTTAACAGAGTAAATAATTGTGTTCAGCATACTACGTTGGATTTTTAATATGGGAAGAAAAGTGGAAAACCGTCGAGTATACAAATTTAAGATCTGAAAATTAAATTCATGATTAAGAATTTGAAACTTATTTTATGTTTTGTAACAAATTCTTTATTTAATTTATAAGTCGTTTTTGTTTCAATTTTGTGTTATGTAACTTTATTTTGTTAAAGTTACGTATTATGAAAGTTGAAGTTATATTTCAAATGAAGATTTTTTCTTCATTTTGTTAAGCTGAAGTTAATTAACGTGTGAGGAGTTTCATGTTCGTACAATTATATATAGTTGTTGTTTTGTTCCTTTAATATATCCAAGCATACTACAATTGGGTATTCTCCTACTCCACAAAATTATCTCTCTCTTTTGTCTTGTTGTTCTTGGTTGTGTTGAGAGCAAAAATTCTAAAAGTTCTTCCAGATCCGAGTAGTTTGTTGTTCTATCGAAGTTAGGTAAAACTGAAAATTAAACTATAATAAATTTTTATATGATATTAGTTTGTTTAATATAAATACTAAAAATTCTTGTAAAATTAATACTAACAATTACGGTTTTATATATACTTAATTTGATATTAGTTTGTCTAAAATAAAATATGATTAAATTATCCATGCAGACATAGAAACATATAATAAACTTGAAATAGGTTGAAAATCCACAGTAGTAAGTAGGGGTGCAAGCGGGTCGGTTCGGCTCGGTTTTAGAGCTAAATCAAAACCGAATCGATAATAAATAATATATTATTTAGGAACCGAACCGAACCAACAAATGAATAAAAACCGAACTTAACCGAACTGCCAAATCGTCGGTTGTCGATTCGGTTTGGCGGTTTAATCGATTAGCATGAAGTTAAGTCGCCGTCTAAGTTTATCGATGGAGAAGTTCACAGCGGCTGCAGATTGGTGTTAGGGTTTGTGGTGTTTTGTGGGTAGCAAATCTAACGTGACCACATATCTACCGCCATTTGAAGGTTGAATCACTGCAAGTCATCGTCCCCTGACACCATGTGGCATGCCGTCTTGTTCTAATGTGTGAGTGCATCGTTGGTGCAAGATGAAGGTTTAGAGAACAAGAGAGAGGAGAATAAAACTGAGAAGGAGCGATGGTGATGAGAGAGAGATCAGGAGTGATGCTGGCCGCAACAATAAGGGAAGAGAAAAAGAAGGTATCGAGAGTTGAGAGGATTTGAGAGAAAGGGTTGAAGGAAAAAAATGAACCAAATTGGAAAAGTTAGAAAATATAAATGAAAAAAAACACAAAATAAAAGTGTGAAAACTTTGATCCACACGTAACCTTGGAGAGTGGCTTACCTCGAATATTGGTAACATGGTTTGTGATAAAAAAGATCCAATATTGAAAATGGGGATTTACAAAACAATAAAATTAAATAAAATAATACTAGTCTACTCTTTAAGGTGGGTTACAACTAGGTGTATTGAAAATGGGCTTTGAGATATGCAAACATTAGTGAAAAAAATTTTAAATATAAAATAATATAGGGGCAAGTGCAGGAATGACCAAATTTAATAACTCGTTTAAAAAATGTCCAAACCTATCTGATATTGCAATAATGACTAAATGAATTTTTTTTTAAATACTGAAAAAATGTTTAGACAAATATACCATTGTAACAGATTAGGTATATATGCATAATTTTAGGGATTTAAGATTTTTACGAATAACAAAAACATGAGGGAATCAACGATATCTAATAAAAAATAAATCAGATTAAAATAATTATCTTAATTCTAATTTAAAATTACTAATAAAGTAAATTTAAAAAGAATTGATAAGATTGTGTTGGATAAATCTTGAAATTTACCCATCTTTAATATAAGATTTACAAAATAAGAGAGTAAATATTATTAGGGGGAATAAGCTTATTTGTTTTAAAAAAATCAAGAGAGTAAATATTATTAAAATTAATAAGATTGGGTTGGGGTAGATTTTGAAATTTACCCATATTTAATATAAGATTTACAAAATAAGAGAGTAAATATTATTAGGGAGGAGTATTTTAATTGGTTTTTTAAAAAATTAGGGTTTTCAAAAAAATCACATGAGAGAACTCAAAAAGAAAAAAAAAACACCTTTCCTAATTGTTTTCACGCCCAGAAGACAGCCACAGCCG